>APFE031082660.1:0-22582 GCA_000404065.3 Pinus taeda | reverse complement strand
TACAGTGATTTGTCTAACTAGCTTGGAGATGGCAAAGGACTCTGTTTTGAAACTGCTCCAGAAACCAGAGACATACCTAAAGCAGACCGATCAGATGGAAATACCAAGATTCGGCGTTGTCTAAGTTGCACCTATGATAATCCAGAGCATGTTTCTACATGTAGCATGTGCAGAACAACTAGAAAAGCTTCTTTTGAAGAATCCTAGGAAGAAGCAACAGTGAAAGCTATTGAACAGGATGGTAACGAGCTAAGTGTTGCAAAGGATGGGGACAGCGACCGCTTTCACTAAATGATGCAGAATCAATGCGACTTAATGCCATTGTGGCAATATTAAAGGACACTTCTCATTATGACATTAGTGTTTTTGCTGACACTGATATGAATATTATAAACAAGATGCTTAATTCATGGCCCGTTCAAATGTTATTTCCAGTGTTTGACATTATGAAAATGATGATTTATCATTCGCGTGGAGCAGCTGCACTTGGCAAAAGTAGGGGGAATTAACCGACTCCGTTATCATGAGAGACCGTCTCTTGGGCCAGCCTCGGGGATTTGGGTTTGTGACTTATGCTGCCACGTCTGTCGTGGATAAGGTTATAGATGACAAGCTCATCATTGATGGAAAAACGGTGGAAATTAAATTAAACCGACCCTAAGAGAAAAGGCAAAAAGAAGCTACAGCTATTGCAATCTGCCCCAAAAGAATATCCCGTAACTGTTGATGGGAAGACAATTTCACATGGTAAACCACATTATACGAAGGCAAAGGGTGGTGATACATCTACTGCAGAGTCGGGGTCAGATGTAGATGATGTTGTCTCTCCTAAAGTACACAGGGGCCCTGGACTTTCTCGGTTAACTCCTGTTCATGAAGAAGGCAAGGCTGCTTGGCAAGCAAATTCCTCTGATGGATTTTCGGAGTATGAATCTATTCCTATGGTTGACAAGGCTGTGGATATTAGTTGGAAACGAAAGTGTTATGGAGAAAATTTGCCGGTATCGAAAGATGTCTTCCTACCCGTAGATGATCTTAAAACACCCCAGGGGATCGTTGTGCAGATTACGGCATTTTTTATGGCCTTCATTATGAGCATACTTGCTGTATTCAATTTTGCTACAGATGGCATCAAAAAGAAAGTGTCAAGTGGAAATATGAATGCAGAGCTGAAGTCCAAGACCATAGCATATAATTATGAGATTGAGCCTGAGGAGGAATCTCAGCATCCTACTACATGTGAGTTCACTACTAAAGATGTTCTTCCATCTGTTCTAAAGTGTCTTCAGGAGTTGGAAGATAAGGTCAATGAGGTTAGTGCAAAGCCTCCTCAAATGCCAGAAGAAAAGGAGGAATTATTAAATGCTGCTACAAGCTGGATTCATGCTTTAGAAACTGAGCTGGAAGCAACAAAGAAGGCATTGAAGGAAGCACTTGCTAAACAGGAAGAGCTTATTGAATCCATGAAGAAAATGAAGGACCTTCAATTTCGTAAAAGGAGATTTTGTTGGTGAAGCATATTCTCTGAACTACAGTATCTGGTGTTTGATTTAAATGGCTGCTGCCCTTGTTTTACTTATCCGAAGATTCTTTCAGCTTGATGATTTTGAGGTCACGGCTATATTGACTTGAGAAGAGAAAGTTGTGACTGGACTTTGGAATGTGAGTGTGAGGTTTTTGGAATGTTGCAAAGTTAAAATGGTTGTTCTTTGGCGAATGTATGCCTGCTCCTTTTTTTTTTTTTTAGGGCAATGAAATTGAAGATAAGGTATACAAACAGAGTAGAGTCTTGGCTATAGAGGATAAACCACAAACTAAACATGAGAAAGCTATCGAACAAGATAATCAAACTTGTAATCAGCTTCCTGTTGAAGTGTGCCTCTGCCAAATATTTCAAGTACAGTTCAGAAGTTTCAGAAAGAGGAAGACTGTGTTTTTTTTAATTTACACAGCAGTTTCGTAGCGCGCTACGAAACTGCTGTAGGTGATGATTTTAAACGCAGAGCAGCTATTTGATATTATGAGCGGGAATTTTAAAGAGAGACACCTATCCATCAATCCCGCCTACAGCACATCAGAAACATAACAGCGGTACATACCTTGGGTTATTAAAGATTTCAAACATGCTATTATATATTCGAGCAGATTAAGGAAAGCAGGGACCGTGAAAACAGGGCACACATCTTCATCAAATAATGAGTCATCTGCACAGTAAGAATCCAAGGCAGCTCGTTCAGTGAATGCCTCTCAAATGCATTTCAGCCACTACAGAAATAGTACAAGTGTCAAAGCTCAAGAAGGAATCATGCACACGAGGAGATAGAATTAGAGTTTGAATAGGAACACAACTCTATGTATTAAAAGCACAATACCTTTGTATTTAATAAGTTAGTTTAGATATAAGGTAAGGCAATTAATGATAGATTTTCGAGCTCCCCTCATACTGGAGGAGGAGACTCAAGATAGTTTAGTTTTGTTTCCTATATATAGGAAAAACTCTGATGTAAAAAGGGTTGGATATTTATGCAAAAACAAAGTTATATTGGCCTGTGTATAAAGCTTTTTACAGTAATAGAAAGACTGTTTTATTCTTCCCAAGATTCATACTTTGTTAAAATACTCAAGATGTTTATGGTTTTGTCTTACCAAATGTAAGTTTTACAGCTTTATAAGTATGCAATCACTCTGAATTCACCTAGTGCTCAGACTTCCTGTATATACTTATAAGTTGAGGTTCTTGTCCTTCATGTTTTACAGCTCTTTAGTGCACAATCACTCTGAATTCACCTAGTGCTCAGACTTCCTGTGTGTACTTACGAGTTGATGGTTATTTGATGAATGTCTTGAATGTTTAAACATTACATGCCTTGGCTTCTATGAATGAATAGTTAATAGTTTACTAAAAGATGTTTGACTCCATGAGCCCAATGGAAGAAATTTTATGCTGTCTGTCCAACCAGCAAGTTTAATAAATTCTCATTTCAAGAGTTAGCCCTCTTTGTGCTTAAGGATAAATCAATAGTTGTTTTGAGAGAGCCCTCTCAGGTTAGGGAGGCTAATCCCTAGCTAAAAGTCTGGTCTGAAACAGTTACATAAGGTCTTACTGAATAGCAGCCATTAGTACTGGTTTTGTGATAACACTCTCCATGCCCTTCATGATTGCATCTAGCTTTTGGTCAAAGGTTGAGGGTTCCTCTTTAAATGTTGTTCTTCTTTCATTTTTGCTCTGGATCTCTTGGCAATCAGGTTTGCCTCCACACTGATAGCTATATTCTGCATGTCTGCAAGACTTGGAGGTGCTCTTTCTCTTAATTGATATTCCATATCTGAATCAAATCCATCAGGGAATTTGATCAAGGCCAGATCTGGTGGAGGTCTTAGGTTCTGAGGAATGGCATTGTATACATTGTTGAACCTAACACAGTAATCTTGAACTGTTTCTTGTGGGCCCCTTTTCAAATTATCATACTCTGTTAGTATGTGTAGAGGGTCTTTCTTCTTCTCCCATCTATTTAAGAAGTTTAGGTATAAAGCATCAGGATTGAGTATGGACTATGCAGCCAAGGACCTGAACTAGTTCCTTACATCCCCTATTAAACTTTGTACAAAAATTTTCATTCTTACATCTTCATCATCTATTTCATAGTTCTCAAAGTAGTCCTGCATTCTCTTGGTGTGTTGCTAGGCTGTATAAGAGCCAGTACCATCAAAGTAAGTGATCTTGCTTTGATAGTCTTGCGGCATAGCCCCTAGATTTGCAGGCAGGTGTAAAGGGGCATATCTGTTAGCCATATTTGCAGGGATAAAAGGGACAACAAGAAGGAGTGGAAAAACTGGAACAATAGGGATAACAGGAGTAAGGTGTGTTGGGGATGGAGGAGTGGGGAAACTACCTTGGGAAGTGGATGAGGAACTAGGATAAGTGGGGGTTATGTGAGGATAAACTAATGCTTTGGCAAGAGTAGGAATATAGCTCTACTGAATTGGTTCTGCACCTGAGTCTGAGAGCTCTCCTAGCTGCTCTTGTTTCTTCAAGATCTTGGGAATTAAATTGGGGTTTTCAAAGACAGCTGGGGGATTAGGGTCAGGGTTGGACCTAGTGTAACGAGAATTCTTCTTTGGATCCAAATTCTGAGTTTTGTTTCCTTGGTGTTCTATGAGAAGGTTAAACAGGAAGCTTATTTCCTTGCAATTGGTAATTTGAAATAAGATCCCCAGTGGAGTCGCCAATGATGTTATCACTCAGGTTTTTCCCTACTTCCTAAAGGGAATACGGCCGAGGTAACCACTAACCAATCTTTTAGTTACAGGTCCTGGCCTACCTGCAACCAGAGAGGGCTCTCTCTTTATGATTTAGCTTTGTTGGTGGATGATTTTAGGCTAGTTATGGTGTGCTGGTTTTGTTTTGAATTTGGTTGGTTGCTGAATTGAAACAGAGCTGAGGTACAGATTACAGAACAGTTAGGGCCATTGGGCAATGGAGTTCAGGTAGTGTGCTACTGAAGTATGTTTTTGAAGACAGAGTATTGCTGCAAAGCCAGATAGCCATCTGTGAAACAATTTCTTAGATTATGTAATGAAGTTATGGAATTAGTGAGTGAAAGGCAATTGAGAATCTTTCACTATGCTAACAAGGGAAAAATGAAAGTATTGCTTAAGAGCAGTTAAGAATTCTTAAACAATATTCATAGTGATAGAATTAGTTTAGACATGAGCAATTAAGAATTCATATCCATGGCTAATCCAGAAGAAAACATATTTAGAAATAGAGATTGAGCATAGGATGCATTCAAACAAATCCTAAGCTATTCGTTTTCTCTATTTACTATGATCATGAACATATATGAATTATGGCACACACAGAAAAACAAGAACACAGTTCAGAATAACTTATTGTTCCAGCAAATGACATAGGAATCCTGCAACATAACAGAGCCATTCATTTCCACCTTCAGACAGTATAGGAACCAGGAACTCCACCAGCAATTTGTATTAGCACAAATGTCTCAGATATACAATACAGCTCTTCTGAAAGAGTTTCACTACAACCGACCCTCAATACGTTCTTTTAGGGGATATATATACAAAAAATAGGATAAAATATCTAAATAGTGAGTTATTGTGCAATAAATTGCACCACCAACTCTCTTACAAAAAGTAAATGAAAGATATAACTACAACAATTAATGTTGAGATGGCAGCTATCTTTCTGTCAGACAAATTTTGACTCTTTGGCTCAGGAAAGTTGGTTGTAGTTGTGCCTTTAATTCTGCGTTATTTGAGCCTATTGTCTGAGTGCTTTGGTGAGTCACTGTACGGATGCTTCCTGTGATATCTGCATGCTAGATTATCTGCTGACCTGAACTATGATTGAGATCTAAATATTTACAAAAAGGAATAATATAATGGAATCACCTGGGCAAAACTTCCAGCATTGCCAGCCACCAATCAGCTGGAGGTAGCTGATGTCTCCTTATTTTTACCAGTGTTTCATCTGCTTCTGTATATCTGTAGAAATTTGGAGGCACTTCAAACAGATGATTTATCTCATGCTCAATAAAAAATAAATTTTCTAATTTGTCATACAGAGACTGCCCAGAGGGAGGCCCTGCTTCTTCTGTGGAGCTGGTGGATGCTGTGATCTGGTTCTCAACATAATTGTTGATCCTTGTGATATATTGATCATGTGACAGCAGTTGTCCTGTGCCAGTCACTAGGCTCGCCAGTCCTTTATCCTACAATAGTGTCATTTTTTCCCTGAACTCATCAATTTCTGCCTTCATATCCTGACATTTTCTTTCTAGAGTTTGAGTGAAATTTCTCAAAGTCAGCACTTTCTTAGGTGTCAGGATAGTGTCTGTTCTGTTGTTTATTTCTAGTGCTGCCAATTCCTCCCTAGTGTGAGTATTGAGGAAATGTATCATTTTATTGGCCTGCTCATGCATGATTCCTAGTGTTGTTCTAGCCCTTTGTATTTCAACATGAGCTATGACTATTACTTCAATTTTCTCATGTATTGCTTAGATTGACCTCCATTGGTCATGGATTGATTGGCCAATTTTGGCCCAGATTATCTTCTTGATTTCTTCTAGAGTTTTTCCTAGAAGCAATTCTTTTTCCAAAGCTTTTACTTTGGCTTCCAAGGCCTTTATTTCTCTCTACTTCTCTGCTACAGTCATCTTGGACTTGTCATAGCTGGCCTCTAGCTTGGCCAGTCTATCTTTGGCTTCATTGATTTCTGTCACCTGAACCTCAAGTTCCTTGACAACTTTCATCAAGTCCTCCATACTCATGCTGGATTCTGCTGCTGCTGTTGCTGATGTTGCCTCTGTTGCTGATGCGGCTGTGGTTGGTGCTGGAATAGCAGGAGGGGCTGCTGCTGCTTGTGTAGGAGGGGCAGGGCCAAGAGTTATAGAAGTTTGAGGGGGTTGGGAGGTTGACTCCCCTTGCTTGTCATGCAATGCCTTTTCCAATTTTGCTTCCATTTGTAATATTCTTTGATTCATCATCAGAAGTAGATCCATGGCCTCATCAACTTGCTTCTCTTGTACAAGTTCTGTTGTTTGAGGGTGAATGGTTGGAGGCAATTTTGCCTACTTTCTCAGTGCAACAATGTCATCCTCTTTTTTCTTCATAAGGGCCCTAACACCCATTGGATCTTTTCGATCATGTCCCAGATCAATGATTATGTCTTCCAAAGTCTTTATTCTGTTTTCCTTAGCAGTGGAAGACATCCTTTCCAAATCAAGTTGTGTATTTGTGTTCTTTAGTGATTCTTTTAACTGATGGGCCAGCATGGCCCTATCTGCAAGTGTGGCATACACCATTTCACCTGTCTGTTTGTGCAGCTCTATCTGGTCCATGGGGTGTATGTCCTTGGATAGGACCTCTAGACTTGTTTTGGTGTAGTCTGTAGATGATCTGGGCTTTGGCACTTTAGGCTTAAGATGAGTAAAAATCATCTTATCCTCCTTGATGTCATATGCTGCCATCAATCTCTGCTACTTGGGGGGTGTTGTCTTCAAAAATTGATCATACAGCTGAACTCTTAAGAGTTCATTTTGGGCCTTGATTTCCATGAATGACCCTTTGACTCCAGCTGGTTGCTTGCCCTGCTGCCTTGAGGAGGATACCTCTGTGCTTTGCTGCATGGCGTGTTCCTGCTGAAATGAACTAGTGGCAGTCTGCTGGCTGGATTGTCTTTCTCTGGTTTGGCTTTCTGCTCTTTCTTCACTCGTGTCTTCTTCCTCGGTCTAAGGGTCAATTCTTGGCCTCTTGGCCTCTAGTTGCTGTTTTGACCCACTTGGAGGTGTGACCTCCTCTCTATCACGTTTTTTACCTCTCTCTTCATTGAGAGGTGTTTGCAAAACTGGGATTTGGGGTGGTTCAACTTGCTGTAAAGGGGCTTGCCCTTGACTTTGATCTTTTGAAGTACTGGGATGCTCTGCCTCTGTCTCTTGTTGTTCATCCATTACCTCTTTTCCTTTTGCTGTAGTTGTGGTTGTAGTAGATGCCTGTTGGGTAGTCTGTGCAGCTGCAACAGTGGATGTGCCTTCTCCCACTTGGACTAGTTGCTTGAATATGACCTGCTGACAAGAATCCAAGTCAAGAGTTTTCTCTAAATCTTTCACAGTTTGCTCCATTGTCTCCTCCTGAGTAAATTCCTCCACCAATGTATTAGGCACCCATTCATCTTCGTTGGCAAAGTGTTCTATTTGTGGATATGGACAATGTTTATAGGCTAGTAGCCTATACTTGACTCTCCTAGCACTGATAAAGCCTTCAGGGTCATAAGGGACCCACCATAAGCTCCTTTTGAGTTTAAGTTGTTGCCCCAATATTTGATCAGCTTCTTACCAACCATCTTTCTTGTTCATGATGAATGGGCCTAGGTGGTCTTTGAATTTGAGATTGGCGTTCTTCTTAGCACTATGGAAGTGTGTAAGGTCAGAATTGATGAGTTTCCTATAGTATTCCAAGGCAAACAATCTCATAGGCACATATCTTGGGAGCTTGTAAGGACAAAGCTCACAGCCATAGATCCTGATGACTGTGTGATTTTGGTATAAATACCAATTGCCTATTTTGTAATTCCTGGAGAGCTGTAAAATTTTCTGCATATCTTTGGACAATCTGGCAAGAGGAGTCCTCTTCAAGAGGCATGTGACTAGATAGACAAATTGGTCAATAAATTCACAGTAGGAGTAGGGAGAGTTCTAGACTTGATGGAAAACTGAAAACTAGAAGATGACAGACCTCCTCTCACCCTGTGAATCCAATTTCTTGATGTGGCACTGGAAGCAATCTGTCTGATAGTACATGAAGAGGTGATAGATGTATGATGAATATTTGAATATTGCTTCCTTGTCCAGCCTCACCAGTTGGTCATGTATCTTGTTGGCAATAAACTTGGCATAATTGTATTTTACAGCAGGGGGCTTCCCAAGGCTATATGCAGATAACAAGACCAAAACAGTTTCATCAACATGCTCATTTGTGGAGAACCCTAGGACAGAGGATATCATGTCCACAAGTAGCTTGCCTACCTCATTGAAATTTGCATATGGGAAAGGAGGTGGCCCAGAAGGCTGGCAGTCTGCTCTCATGAAATTTTTGGCAACTGCAGCAATCTCAATGCTAGAGAGCTTGGAGCCCTCATCCAGCAAATACTTTATGGAAAAGGGGTAGAGCAGCTGGGTTTGCTTGTAATTTAGCATCTGATCGATGGAATCAGGAGTTATGTAAAAGAGGATGCTCCCAGATGGAGACTTAACAGCTCTGAGAATCTGTTCATAATTTTCTGCACAGAGGTGAATGACTTCAGGAAAAACAATCACAGATGGCAAGAAGTAGGTAGGCAGATTAAACTCCCAGATGCCATACATGTCACTGTTGTCTAACTGATTGTTCCTTAGCTGGCAGAAGTTCTGTAAGTGGTTCCTCTCTGCCACAAAATCTGCAATGAGGAAATCACTGTCCACAAGTGGCATAGCTTCAAGTTCCTTACTGGCTAGATTGACAGTAGCAACATCTAGAGTAGATGGAGTGGCCATGTCTGAAATTTATTGGATGTTTACTTGAGCTTAGGATTGGTGCAAAGGCTGAGGAATGCTCACTGAATTGTGTTTGAAAGTGAGAAGCTCTGAGAGTATGAGGAAACTCTTTACAGGTTTGATGAACTATGGGGCACTCTGTTAGAAGAAACCAGATTGTTTTGAGCTAATTAGCTGGTTTTTCAAGGGGAATTTTGATAGCAGGGATCAGTGTGCAGTTACATAGGCTTTTTAGCCGGTAGCTCGGCTTCTTCAGTTAGTTTTTATGGTTAATTCGCAGAAGGGCACGGGTTTTTGGCAGAGCTTTGGCATGTAGGGAGTTTACCAGGTTTTTGGGTAGCTTCAATGGATAATTTGACTGTGAGGAGCTTTTGCAGAGTTTTTTACAGGAAATTAGGAGAAAAATGGGAGAAATATTGGTGAAGTAGGTCGCCTGCGGAAAATACCTGGATTTTTCGGTGCAGGAGGTGTCAAGCTGGAACAATTGCAGGCATTTGAGTCAACTTTGAGGGCGGCAGTAGCTTGGGGTGGACAAATTCTTGATTTTGGCTGCAAACAACGTCTTTCGCATGCACAACGCTCCGACAACGACAAGTTAAAATGACATAAAATGGTCATTTCCTGACTTTTTATGCAATTTTGGCCTTTTGGCGCCATTTTGGCGATGACTTCAGCATGACGTCATCGGTGGGTCCAGGTACGGCAGGGTGACATGGCAGCTGACATGGGTGGCCAAGTGGCGGTGACACGGTGGCAGGGCATGCGGGTGAATGGATGACGTGGAGGCGACGTGGAGCAACGGGGGCGGACGAGGGTGCTGACGTCATGCTGACGTGGGTGTGATGTCAGTGGGAGGGGGCAGGCAGTAAGTGGTTTCCCCGGAGCACCCCTAGGCCGTAAGTGGTATGAGGGGGGGGGCTCCGAACAACCCGGGCGGTTGACACGTGGCGGGGGTACGGCGGTGAAACCACCAATCCCCCAGACGCAAAACATCGGGCAGCTTTCCTATGAAATCTACTGCCCACTGTTGGATCTTTATTACTGTGCATCGGGCTGTTGGCGGGGGAGATGTGATGTTGGTGTGTTAAGACAAGGGACCCGCTGATTAAAATAATTGATTTAAATATATTGCGCACGGGGGTGGGTTTTAACTTAGGGTAGCGGGTTAGTTTATAAATGTTTTAATTAAAAAAACATTACAAACACAAACCTTTGGCGCGGAAGAGGGGTAGGAAGGGTTAATGAGGGTGGGGTTTATGGTTTTTTGCTTTTTAACCAAAGTTTTTAACAAAAACCCATAGTTCCGGGTAGTGGAGGGTTAATATTAACCCTTGGTGGGTTAATATTCCCCAAATCATAACTATATAGCTATATTGCTAGGGGGGAGGGTATTTACATAGACCTTTTGGAATTTTTACATAGACGTTTGCAGAATTTAGGGAAGGGGAATGCTTAGGGAGCTAGATAATACATTAGTTGTTAATATGACATTGTGAGGTGAGTGTATAGGGGAAAATGCTAAGTTTTTAAGGAGAAAAACTTAGGAATGGAAGATGAGGGAAATGAGAGTAAAGATTTTTACACAAAAAATGTGGCTTATTTCCCTTGATTGAACTTTATAGTTTGACCTGGTACTTGGTCATTGAATGAAGTGGAAGAGGACACTTGGGCAGATCCCAAGGTCCTTGGGGGATGTTAGTAAATGATGTTTGGGAAAAAGGGGGAAATTAGACATGCTTCCATTGTTGTGTCCTCAAACCTCTGCCATGGTGCCAATACCCTGAATGAAATGAGTCTTGCTCTTGATAAGCCAACTGGTGATGGCCCTTCATTTCTGCAACCTTGCACTACTTACCCAACCTAGTAATCCTAACATTTTTTCTTCACTTGAAGTGGGTGCACTTGAATTAGCAGACCCTGACCAAGGACCCAGATTAAGCAGTTGGGCTCTTTCATTTCTCTACCTAGCTATTCATCTGCCAAGCTTGAGCTGTTTGGACAGGAAACATTCTCTACTCTGCAACAAGAAATTTTAAACATGGCATGGTCCATATTATACTGTTGGGCCATCCATCAAGTATGATTAGCATCATTATTTGTAGAGTGTGACACTGCCAAAAGATAGTAGTGGAATTTTGACTGGCCACTTTCTTGGTCTTTATCTTGGGGTTCATTTTCACTATTCTTTTGACCATTTGGTTTTCTTGCCTTTTGATTATTATTTTAAGGCATACCCTCTTTTCATTTTTTAATTTTCCTAGTATGTACACAAAATATGGAACCTTTGCAGCCTGCAATGATGAACATATTTAGCCCTTCCACTTTCAATCATGAAAGATGAAACCTATTGGTATAGGAACCTAACACCTATGACATCTTCCTAGATAATGAGCTGAGGTCGACAGGAAGTGACCCGTTGAAGGAGGGTAATGATGAATCCCCCATCATTGACACAAACCAAGGAATAAAGTGGAATCATATCCAGGGATATAGCAATAACTCCAACAATGTATAGGTAAATAATTTCATATTGGACTTCTCTTAAATATATTGGCGACACAACTCTGGAGTGTGGCAGAACCTAACTCAACATGGGACTAAAGGTCATGATGATAGTGTGGAATAGTCAAATGAGAGGCAAAATAGATCACCCAAACCCAGGAGGACAAGTGACTGAATGAGGATATCCCAAACCTGACACGAGAGCAGAAGAGTGTCATGTTCAAGAGCGACATGCTGCCTATACAAAGGATGTCCTATCTTCATTTTTCCCCACTATTTCTAGAGTGTACCCCAATTATTTTTAATCACAAGCTTGAAGGGGACATCATATGCTTGTTATGTAAGTTCATTCTTCGAATGAATCCATCCTAGTAAGTTTTACGAGCCCTAGGAAGGAGAAGCTCGATCTCATCATGGAGATGAGACTTTTGTCTCAAAGTTTTAATGTGCCTGACATAAGAATAACTCGGTATCTTTTTCATGTTTAGAGAGTTTGAAAAATAAACGAAAAATAAAACTCCATCATGTCCCTTTTTGTAATTTGTCCGTCGAACCCGAAATGGTAGAAAACAATATCTGAGGGAACCTCTTGACCATGTCAACCAAGGTGTACCTTTTTCATAAATAGTCAATCTCAGCCCAAAAAAGGGTTAAATGTATACTAAGGTGATGTCGATTCATTTACTTTAACATATTTGAAATGACAAGTACTCAAAAATCTTTTCATTTTTGAGAGTCAGAAAAAAGCTAAAAGATGACTCTAGGGGGGTTCCTTTTGTGTTTATTTAATGAGTACGAAAAAGAGATAAAATAAAACTCCCATAATCGGTCAATAATGATCACTGTTCACATTGAAGACACCTGTAACTGCACAAGCAACACACCCATCACCGATATTGAGAAAAAATATTAAAATATTAGATAATATTTGTCAAAATAACATTCCAAACTTATAAATAGGTAAAAGTAATTCCATTTGTTACCATTTTACCAAACTGAGCTTTGAAAGTGATTTTGTGCCCTAATTCTCTTGATTTTACAATAGTTGTAATGGGAGATCTAGGGTACCATTTCACGATCCATCTGCGACAATTAAGAGCCTCATCTCTGCTCTTGCATTTCATTACTTTTTTATGCAATTTTAACGGTGAATTTTATACCAGAAAGGAGGATTTTAAAATTTTAGGTCATTGTCGACCATCATGGGTATGGTCATCAGACCCACGATGGTCACACTCGAGGCCAAAGGCTCACACAATGCCATTGCATTGTTTTGAAAAATAGGCGTGATGGCGCTAAGAGCAATTTTTTGAAGTTAAAAACTCTCTTTAAAGAAAAACAAATGTTGATTTTTATCCATGTAAAAAGCATTAATAAGTGTTTAAATGTTGTTTTGTAGGAGAATATGGTCTTGGAGTGGAAAGAAAGAGACCACGAGGCCAAGGATTTCCAAGCATCTTAGGATCTGGCTTGCATAAATTCTCTAAGGGATTGTGACCTACTAAAATTCTTCCGAACCACAGGGTTGAGGGCTCAGATGGAGTTGTTACCCTATCTGATCAACCTTTGGGATGTAGATCGAGAGATCTTCATCATCAAAAGGAAAGAACTAGAACTGGAGGAGATGGACATCTATTTTATCATGGGATTATCCCACCGAGGAGAAGTAATTCAACTCTTTGGATCTTACCAAAGAGGTGAGAGTACCAGGAGTCTAGTCCATAGATACTGTCCTAGTGTTGAGATAACGAATGGAGGTAAGATGAAGATTGCAACAATCACCAACAACCTCATTCTAAGAACAATATTGTTCGCAATGGCATGTGTATTTGGCACGCAAGATTTTCATGAGGCTTCCAAGTCTCAGTTTCATTACATTATCGCATGTTTGACCCCCGCCATCTTCAATTGGTGTGGAGGCCTTTTGGCGAATATGAAGCATCAAATGACCAAGGGTAAGCATGAAGACTTGAAGAAATTCGAGTTCGGTTCTATACTGGTGGCCTTCTTCTTGGAGGTAGTACCGCTCTTCTGGTATCAGTGGGCAGTAGTACCACATCCTGCCCCTCGAGATCTGAGGCTCATGAGATGGAGCCAGTCCATGCCTCGAAGAGGCGTGGGTCAGCATATGCATTATCCACCATAGTTCTTCGCTTGGCCTGAATTCCAGTTGATTGTGGTAGATGACTATGCTTATGCTGGCATGGATTTTAGAGGGGATCTAGATCTACCTCTATCACCAGGAAAACAGTGGACCGACCCAGGTAAAAACTTGTTTTTTGAATTTTTTCAAGTTTTATGATTTTGTTAAAAGTGTGAACTAAGACTCAAATTATAATAAATGTGCAGATGTGGGACCAGAGAGACCACTAGGCATGTCACCAATAGCACGGTGAGTTTCCCATCCGATAGTGGGTGTGGACTACGAGGAAGGGGCTGACCCCTTAGCAGAGATGGAGCGCAATCTCGAGGCAATCACTTGAGGGATTCCAAATTATGCCACTATTGACGATGTTCCACTACGCTGGCAAAGACATTTTGTGAAATTCTCTACACACACACACACACACACACACACACACACATATATTTTTTTTATAATAATATTATATATATATTATTATATATTATATATTATATATATATTATGTATGTAGTAGTATGTATGTATGTATGTATGTATGTATTATGTTTGTATGTATGCTACATTTTTACATTCCCTACATACACATACATACATACATCCATTACATACTACATCATACATACATACATCATACATACATACTACATAGATACTACTACATACATACATACATACATTTCAATAACTACATACATACTTACATACATATTATATATATATATATATATATATATATTATTATCTTATTTATGTTTTATGCATGTTTTATTTCTACTTATGTGTTCATAACATGATTTAGTTCTACAAATGACACAAATTTCTATCAAGAACAAAATTTTCTAATGCATTAGTGAATGTATTTAAATTACATGGAATATGTTGATATCTAATGTAATCAAAATTTCTTTTTAGCAATCTAATACAAATACATACGCAATATTTGTGGATTTCTCACTGAATAACGATTGTTTATTGTAACACAACGAGCTGGGAGTCCAACTTAACAACTAAATCCCTAATGCCAAGAGCAACTGCTTTTGACAAGAGTTCAATAACTGCACTATACTCAACAATATTATTGGTTGGCCGACCAATGTAGATACCTTGTAAGTTAATCAGCTCGCCATTAGGGTCATAGAGTACCCATGTTGTGGAAGAGAGGTTTTGTGTGCTACGACAAGCACCATCAGCAAAACCAATGTATGACCTAATGACATCTGCAAACCGAGTAGAACATAGGGTAAACATAAAAACATATGTCTGCAAAGCAAACAAAAACACCAAAAATAAAAGATGCACACTAATGAAATAATACACTAATGTACAAAAGTTATTACATGAATCTCATGCATAATACTTATTGAGATGCATCCCATTACAAGACCATGACAATGCATTTCCCGCATAATCACATAGCTCATAGGCACCTTTCTGTAAAACACACTTAACAATATAGGGCCAATGCCACATGGGTTCGAACTTACCTACCCCCAATTTTCATTGGCTTGATCGTAAAGAAGGACCAAGTCACCTTCAATGAAAGTATGAGGAGATACAGTTTGGTCAAAATGAGCTTTGATCTGTTTCTTTTGAGCTTCGATGACCATCATAGAAATGCGACAAGTCTCGTCAAGTCTCTCAAGATACAATAGCCACTTCTCTTCAGGAAAGGTATTCGGAATAAGTTTGATAGCAAGCTTAAGCGAAGGGACTTCACATTCAATCGGAAGAGTTGCCTCTAAACCATACACCAACTAGAATGAAGTGAATCCAGTGGTCATCTTAGTAGAAGTTTAGTAAGCCCAAAGAGCTGAAAATTGCATTAAATGCCAATCTTTTCTATGCTTCCCAACGATATGTTGAAGCATAGAAGTCAAAACCTTATTGACTGCTTCAACCTGGCCATTAGCCTGTGGATAATACGGATTTGACCTATCATGTTGAAGGCCCTGTTAGCTTCCTGCTGCAGCAGGTATTCATTTTTCATGATTGGCATTTCACAGGCCAAATATGTCGTACTTTTCTTGCTGCAGTGCTCCATATTTGCTCAAACAGTCTCCAAAGGAAGAAGGCTACTTCAAGTTCATCAATTGCCTTCAAATTTTGTAAAGTTATCCCGGTATCGCTACTTTTAATTAAAGGGAGGTCCAAACAGTTTAATCTTGGTCTCCCTAAGTTTAAATTTCATGTTTTAGAATATAGAGATTGCAAATCTGTCCAAACAGTTTAATCTTGGCAGATTCTTAGATAGGTAGAGAAACAGACGAGCCCAACAGCTTAATCTGGGCTCCAGAAGAAATAAGGGTAGTATGTAGATAGGAAAGCATCAAAAGAAAAATGAGTGATGGGTTTGCAAGTCTAAGTGCACCCCCAAACAAAAGAAGAACAAAATGCTAGGCAAGTAGGCTGGGTAGGTAGTTCTGAGGTTGTTGAATTGCTGACCAGTTCCAGGTTTTCAGGTATCATATCATGTAGGACATAATCAGTAAAGATTTGTAAGCAAAAAGGCTCAAAAGAGGTATAACTGACTCCCCTTCTCTGTTTTCCCCAATCATTAACTAAACTCCCAAAAGAGGTCAAGATCTGCTTGACACCTCTTAAGTTCCATCATCTCCATAACGCTGGCTTGAGTAAAGATCTGCTTTGCTCAAAATCGTTCCATATTTTCTCAAAAAGTATGGTCCTACCCCCTTGTAACAGCCTAAGCTCTCCCGAACTTAGCGCTTTCTTACCACCTCCATATTAACCACTAACATTATTATTTAGCTCCCTATTCTTCCCGTCCCCTTATTAATATTAAGTAAAATCCCCCTATGTAATATTCTTCCCCCTGGTTGAAAAATAACCATAAGAACTCCCGGGAATTGTTCAGTTTATCAGAAACTAAGCAAGAACGCCGACCTCCAGAACCACCTCCCAGATACGATGGACTCCTTCAAAAGTATAAAGTCCCTTCGAGGTAATCGGACCCCTTCCGAAACCTCAAATGCCCTTCACACCCACTTACTTGCTTTTTCCTCCTCAAAGCCGTTTTCGCATCGCAGCCTCGCACTCTCATATTCATGCAAAACATCGCCCATCCGTCCCCCGCCGATGCGATATTGCGATATCGGCGATCGGCGATCACAAACACCGAGTGTCCAATCCATTCACCTCTCCGTCTCTGTCGATGCGATATCGTGATATCGCCGATCGGCAGTCGCAAGCGCCAAATGTCCAACCCAATTATCCCCCTCGTTCCCCGCCGACGCGATATCGCGATATCGCATCGGAGTCTCTTCCCCACAGTACATCCAGTATCTCACCACGTCGCTCTGTACCAGGGACCCACAGCTGACGTCATCCACCGTACAGCCGATGCCATGCTTACGTCAACAGCCAGAAAAGCCAAAAAAACTTCGCGCAGGGAGAAAAAACGCACTTTGGAGCTCTAGATCAAGAAACGGAGGCAGTTTCCGATGCGCGATTAGCACGAAGCGCTAATCGCGCATAACTACGGGAAACAGGCCATTTCGAGGAATCTTCAGGGAATCTTCTGATTGTTGAGCCCATTGTGCACCGAAAGATCCCGAAAATCGCCCACTCGTGCCAAAGGATCCGGTTTGAAGACAACAGCAGATCAGTCACAAAGTTTAAAGTGTATCAAATCAAATTAGCAGGCATCAAGCGTGTCAAAGAGTATTAGTCGACGGCGGAAACCATCAATGTAGCAGAAAAGTGTATCAGAGAATATCTTGAGCAGCGGCCCAAAGCAAGAGAAAATTGAATATCTTCTAGCAGATTCATAGAAGGAGAGCGAAACTACTTGAAACTCTCAAATCATAATTATTGCACATTCAATTCGCACCAAAGCCGAACTGCAGCCCTGAAACACATTCACTCCAGCAGCACTGCATCTGGTCCCCAAGGGCCACCTCGTCACCTGTTCCGATCCAGCTGCCCCCAGTGCAGCCAAAAAGATTTACTTGCATTTAATTCCAGCAGCATTTAGATTTTTGAAGAGTTCTAAGCAGACCTGTCAAGGTCATTTGTAATGATGTCTTTCCGATATTTTGTTTATAAATACCACCCTAAGCAATGTTGTGAGGGGTTGGTTGGTTGGTAGTAGTTGTTGGTCAGTCTTCTTTCCAGCATTTTCTCTGAGCAGAGACTCGCATTGTAACTGTCATAATTTCCATAATCAAAGATTGCTAAAAGCATGGATTGCGAAACAACTTGATGTTTTCTCTTGGCCAAGGAATGATCACGGAATTCCTGTGTCTCTACATGATCCAATAAGTGTTCTTCTCCCCTATTTTATTTTATGTTTTTATCATCTTTTCGCCTTTCTAAATTGCAGGAAAAAAGAATAGCTTAAGATTTCTTCCAATACACCTTAAGTTCAATTTCTGTGTTTTCAATGTTTTCTTCAGAAACAGTTATGAGCTTGTATTCTTAAATGATCTGGTTTACCCTATTTCTTTCACATATGAGTGCATGTCTTAGGAATTCTTAACTGCTCCGGGATCCCACTCACCCACTTCTCCTCTTTGTCAGCATGATGGAATGATTCTCTTTTGCCTTTCATCCCTGATGTTCATTCTGTACTTTCAGCAGACCGAGTATTGCATCCTGTGTGGCTATCCTGCTCCGTATCCCCTTGTGACCAAGAAAACGCTCACATGCCTCAATCTGTGACTCCATGCCCAATGGTTCGAAACTTATCACACCTTACTGTGCCTCTTTGTTCGAGAATCCTACCTTCTTTCCAATCATAGTCAAGATTCCCTTGAAGTCAGAAAGCTAGCCTAAAATCATCAACTAAGGTTGAATCAAAAGGAGAGAGCCCTCTCCGATTGCAGGTGGGCTAGAACCTGCAATCAAAAGATTGGTTTGTGGTTACCTCAGCCGTATCCCTATTAGGAGCCTAGGGACAACCTGAGTGATAACATAATGGCGACTCCACTGGGGACCTCCTCAGATAAATCAATGAAACCACTCTGCAGCTCTACAGAGGAAGAAATCGACTTGTAAAAGCCTCGGTCAACCTGTATCTACGCACTCCATTGAGGATTCAAGCGCTCTGTTCATCTTTAAACCCCACTGGAGGAAGTGCTCCTATTTTTCAAAGCCTGTCATGCTTAGTTTTGATCTTTGATGGTGGACAGAGATCAGGCACTCAGAGTCTAGACATCCACCTGGCGACTCCACTTCAATTTCAATCAAAGGCTCCACTGAGGAACGAACCAAATGTTACAGCCAAGTACCCCATGTATTAACAACAAGAGAGAATGACCGAATCCTAGGAAGAACTTCCGCTAGAGGAATCTTTAGAAAAATGCAGAGAAAGTTTATCAGAGTTTGAGCTCAATGAAGAATTTTTCAGAGCGGTATTGTCAAAAATACCAGGCGGCCGGAATAAACTGTTCCTTGAGTTTGTTGTGGAAAAATATGAGAGTGAAATTGAACTCTTGGGAGCTCAAAGACAGTCTTATGATTTTCGAAACCCTCAAGAGTTTTACCAAAATCTTCCTCCTCCAGTTCACAAGGAAATAGTGTTGTCTCCTGAATTACAGTTTGAGTATGATCTCAGTTCCAAGTGAAAGACAGAAGGATCATCGGCTAGGGTCATTACCAAAGATGTAGCTGCTCCTTCCGACCCAAAGAACCCGGAATCATGCCAAAGCCTCCATTTCCCTATTCAGGAGGGAACACTGTTGCCTGAGGACCTACAGATTCTGTGTGATCTGGGATCCAAGGGAAAGACAGAAGGATCATCTGCTAGGCTCATTACCGAAGATGTCGCTGCTCCTTCCGACCCAAAGGATCCTGAGTCATGCCGAAGTCTCCCGTCCTCAACTCAGGAGAAGATGCTGCTACCTGCTGATTCACAAACTCTGCATAATTCTATTGACAAGATAGAACGGTCGACTGCCAGGCTTACCACCGAGGACGCAGCCGCCCCGTCTGTCCAAGAGAAAGCAGAAGAAGTTCTCTCACAGGGTAAGTTCATCGATCCAATCGCAGATTACATGGAACTTTGGCTTAACGAAATTTTGTTAACATGTTTTCTCAGTGAAGACCGCATGCTTCAGCAGCAAGTGATAGAGGCCACAATTTTGGTTGTAAAAGCATATCCCCGGATGATGCTTTTGCGTTCAGAAACAATCAGTCAGCAAGTTTATCTCGTTTCACAGTTGCTTAAATGGCTGCACTGGTTGTTTGATTTTAGCTAACGACAAAGTAACCGCTGGTTAGGGTAGGTAGGTAGAAGGAATAAAGCAGCCAGAGAACATAAGTTTTGCAGAAGACAGCAAGAAACTAAAAAAAAAAAAAGCAAGGCGTTCTGGCCTGCTATTCTTGACCTCTCACAAGGAGAAGCCATCCCTGAGTGGAGCCACTTTTAGCTTCCTTCTGCAGCAGGTATTCATTTTTCATGATTGGCATTTCACAGGCAAAATATGCCGTACTTTTCTTGCTACAATGCTCCATATTTGCTCAAACAGTCTCCAAAGGAAGAAGGCTACTTCAAGTTCATCAATTGCCTTCAAATTTTGTAAAGTTATCCCGGTATCGCTACTTTTAATTAAAGGGAGGTCCAAACAGTTTAATCTTGGTCTCCCTAAGTTTAAATTTCATGTTTTAGAATATAGAGATTGCAAATCTGTCCAAACAGTTTAATCTTGGCAGATTCTTAGATAGGTAGAGAAACAGACGAGCCCAACAGCTTAATCTGGGCTCCAGAAGAAATAAGGGTAGTATGTAGATAGGAAAGCATCAAAAGAAAAATGAGTGATGGGTTTGCAAGTCTAAGTGCACCCCCAAACAAAAGAAGAACAAAATGCTAGGCAAGTAGGCTGGGTAGGTAGTTCTGAGGCTGTTGAATTGTTAACTAGTTCCAGGTTTTCAAGTATCATATCATGCAGGACATAATCAGCAAAGATTTGTAAGCAAAAAGGCTCAAAAGAGGTATAACTGATTCCCCTTCTCTGTTTTCCCCAATCATTAACTAACCTCCCAGAAGAGGTCAAGCTCTGCTTGACACCTCTTAAGTTCTATCATCTCCATAACGCTGGCTTGAGTAAAGATCTGCTTTGCTCAAAATCATTCTATATTTTCTCCCAAAGTATGGTCCTACCCCCTTGTAACAGCCTAAGCTCTCCCGAACTTAGCGCTTTCTTACCACCTCCATATTAACCACTAACATTATTATTTAGCTCCCTATTCTTCCCGTCCCCTTATTAATATTAAGTAAAATCCCCCTATGTAATATTCTTCCCCCTGGGTGAAAATTAACCATAAGAACTCCCGAGAATTGTTCAGTTTATCAGAAACTAAGTAAGAACCCCGACCTCCAGAACCACCTCCCAGATACGATGGAGTCCTTCCAAAGTATAAAGTCCCTCCGAGGTAATCGGACCCCTTCCGAAACCTCAAATGCCCTTCACACCCACTTACTTGTTTTTTCCTCCTCAAAGCCGTTTTCGCATAACAAACTCGCACTCTCATATTCATGCAAAAACATTGCCCATCCGTCCCCCGCCGATGCGATATTGCGATATCGGCGATCGACGATCACAAACGCCGAGTGTCCAATCCACTCACCTCTCTGTCTCCGCCGATGCGATATCGCGATATCGCTGATCGGCAATCGCAAGCGCCAAATGTCCAACCCAATTATCCCCCTCGTTCCTCGCCGATGCGATATCGCGATATCGCATCAGAGTCTCTTCACCACAGTACATCCAATATCTCACCACGTCGCTCTGTACCAGGGACCCACTGTTGACGTCATCCGCCGTACAGCCGACGCCATGCTTACGTCAGCAGCCAGAAAAGCTGAAAAAGCTTTGCGCAGGGAGAAAAAACGCACTTCGGAGCTCCAGATCAAGAAACGGAGGCAGTTTCCTATGCGCGATTAGCGCGATGCGCTAATCGCGCATCGCTACAGGAAACAGGCCATTTCGAGGAATCTACAGGGAATCTTCTGATTGCTGAGCCCATTGCGCGCCGAAAGAGCCCGAAAATCACCCTATCGTGCCGAAGGATCCGGTTTGAAGACAGCAGCAGATCAATCACAGAGTTTAAAATGTATCAGATCAAATCAGCAGGCATCAAGCGTGTCAAAGAGTATCAGTCGACGGCGGAAACCATCAATGTAGCGGCAAAGTGTATCAGAGAATATCTTGAGCAGCGGCCCAAAGCAAGAGAAAATTGAATATCTTCCAGCAGATTCATAGAAGGAGAGCGAAACTACTTGAAACTCTCAAATCATAATTATTGCACATTCAATTCGCACCAAAGCCGAACTACAGCCCCGAAACACATTCACTCTAGTAGCACCGCATCTGGTCCCCAAGGGCCACCTCGTCACTTATTCCGATCCAGCTGCCCCCAGCGCAACCAAAAAGATTTACTTGCATTTAATTCCAACAGCATTTAGATTTTTGAAGAGTTCTAAGCAGACCTATCAAGGTCACTTGTAATGATGTCTTTCCGATATTTTGTTTATAAATACCACCCTAAGCAATGTTGTGAGGGGTTGGTTGGTTGGTAGTAGTTGTTGGTCAGTCTTATTTCTAGCATTTTCTCTGAGCAGAGACTCGCACTGTAACTCTCATAATTTCCATAATCAAAGATTGCTGAAAGCATGGATTGCGAAACAACTTGATGTTTTCTCTTGGCCAAGGAATGATCACGGAATTCCTGTGCTTCTACATGATCCAATAAGTGTTCTTCTCCCCTGTTTTATTTTATGTTTTTATCACCTTTCCGCCTTTCTAAATCGCAGGAAAAGAGAATAGCTTAACATTTGTTTCAATACACCTTAAGTTTAATTTCTGCATTTTTCAATGTTTTCTTCAGAAACAGTTATGAGCTTGTATTCTTAAATGATCTGGTT
>APFE031082652.1:0-22381 GCA_000404065.3 Pinus taeda | reverse complement strand
AAATCCAATTGTTGCATCTATGCTCTGGGAAAGCTCCTCTTAAAGGAGAAGCATGAGATCGTGTCCGAACTAGTGTGGGAATCAATCCTTCCTCATTGGGAATGATGCCAAATATTCACATATTAAAAATGGTAAACCTTAGATTAACCATTGTCGAGGAGCCTGGGGTCACTTGTTGGTAAACCTTGGTTTATGTCAAGGAGCCTTCAAGGGGATTGAGCTTGTTACTTTGCCGTTGCGTGCATATTGGATTGTAGACTGTTCCCCCAGGTATATTTATTTCTGTTGGTAACCATAGTGACCATATTCTATAGGATTCTTCCTAAGGTGATGGTCGTGGGAAGATCCCACTGTGCCTGGAGCAGACGTTGGCTAGACTCACTTAGATTTTCTGGGGGGTTCTCTTCACTCGAGACGGTTAAGTGGAGAAACTTGTGCCAGTCTATTCATTAAGTAGGTTGTCGGGTAACGGTTCCAACCACTATTTCTGTATCAAACTCTACGACGTTGGATTTCATCACCAACTAGTGTTTTCGATATGGAAAGTTATTGTTTGTGTGTGATTGATATCCTAGATTGTTTAGGCGCGCGATTCAATTTGTTTGGTTCTTTAGAGGCTTTAGGTTGTTTTCATTGAGATTTTACTTTGTTTTCGTGTGAAGTAGTTAAAAGTTTTTAATTGTGGCTGAATTACCAGGGAAGTCCCATAGACTTTGGGGCCAACCTCCTGAGTTTTCACCAAGCCAGCTTGAAGGGCTATGGGCCCTAGTAACTCCTAGTGACAGTAGAAGTGGGTCACCTGAAAGAATAGAATCTGCTTTGGTGGGATATAATCCTGATTTTTGGGCATTAATAGAAGATTATAGTACACAACCTGTATCCATTTCAGAAGTTACTGGTAGTGTTGCATCTACTAGTGATATAGGTGAAGAGCCTGAAATATCTGAACCCGAATCTGAAATTGCTGCTACTCCAATATCGGGGTTTTCTTCTCCAGCTTCTAATGGTCCTAGTTCACCTAGGGTAGAAACAATAATTAACCAATATCTTCCTTCTGGACTAATAGCTATTGAAGAAATTTCTATTTCGGAAAACGAAGAAGGCATCCCTATTCCAGAAGATTGACCTACATTAGACCTTAGGGAGCGTGAATCAATCTTTTACAGTCAACCTAGGAGCAGTGCTTGGTATATCTCATTGACTGATTTTTTGGAAAACCTAGGACTAAGTTTTTCACCACCTCGTATTTCTTATCACCCAACACCTAGAGGTTACTATCCTCCGTTGAATATGTCCAAGCAGTCATCCATGTTTTCTCAATCTCCGGAAGCCTTTTTTTATGGTGGTCCTTCTATTCTCACTGGGTATCAGTCCATTTTTGGTACTTTTTCGGGAGCATCTCCACAACCTATTGAAAAAAATTTATTAGCTGGAAGTAATGGTACTAAATCATTGAGTGTAGAATATATTCTCATGATGTCAGGTTCTATTCCCAATCCTCAACTGCAAGGTGGCCAGTCTTCGCCTGGGGGCAACCTCAAGGTACCTAGTATGTGCTTGGGGGGCAACCTCAAGGTACCTAGTATATGCCTAGGGGGCAACCTCAAGGTACTCAGTTTGTGCTTGGGGGAAAACCTCAAGGACAGTACATACCTATGGGCCAGTACGTTCCTCAAGGTCAACCCCAGACTCAGTATGTACCCCAAGGTCAACCTCAATATCAATATGTACCCCAAGGTCAACCTCAGTATCAATATGCACGTCAAAATCAACCTCAATATCAATATGTACCTCAAGGTCAACCCCAGTATCAGTACGTGCCTCAGGGTTATCAACCCCAAGGTCAGTACCTAGCTCAAGGTTACCAACGACCTTCAGGTCAATCATATTATCAACCCTACCCTTAACCCGGTTATGGTCCTCAATATCCTGAACCTGTTATGGGTCCATACCCCAGAACTAATTTAGTGTGGGATCCATCTCAATCTCAATAGGTCTTGCAACCGAATGCGCAGTTGTCATCTCAAACTGGACAACCCTTGGTTTCTGGTTCATCCCAACAACCTGTCCAGTCTACTGTTCAAACTTCTGCACCTTCTGTAGTTTCTCAGTCTGGGCCTAGTACACCTTGTACTCCACCTCAAACGTCTGCTGAAACAACTGCAGCATCTGCTGCATCTAACACACCTTCTTCTGGAGTATCAACAACTCTGGTTTCTACTGTCCCTGCATCTACTCCTCATACATATTTACCTCAGTCTGGACCCAAGGTCCACACTTCGGTTTAGATGCCTATAGGAAGTATTATTGTCACTACTTAACCTCAGTATAATCAACAACCATACCAAGGGCAGTAGCAATACGATCCTGCTACGGAGCAACCAACCTATTAGTATCAACTGTACCCTGGGTATACATACCAACAACCTCAGCAACCCCAGTATGGTCTGGTTAATACTGGTTTTCAAGGAGGACAAAATATCCCAAATGCAATTCCAATTCCTAGTCATCCTGGATATCCTTCTCCTGGGGCTGGTCTGCAGACCTAGAGTTTTAGGGACCATAATCATCAGTTACCGTTTATCGCAAATTTGGACTTGCCTGACTTGACGCGCCTTACGAATGATCCAATTAACTATCTTCATTATTGGCCGCCAATGCCGCATAAGTTGCCTAGTGATATTCCTAAGTTCGAAGGTAAGCCAGGAGAGGACCCTTCAAACCATGTGATGACTTATCATCTCTGGTGTGCATCTAATTCCATTTCATATGATTCAATTCGTTTACGACTTTTCCAGCGCACTCTAATTGGTCTCGCGGCCAAGCGGTACATTGAGTTATCGTGAGCTAATTTTTATAAATTCAGTCAGTTAGCTACTTCGTTTTTAACTCATTTTCAGTTGCCAGTCAGATATGACAATGGCACAGAATTATTAACTTCGTTAAAGCAGTCAACGTCCACTTACATTTCAGATCATATCCATGAATGGAGATGTCGACGACGTTTAGTGAAAGTTTTTATCCTGGATCAAATCTTAGTTGAATGGTTTGTAAAATCTTTATTGCCCAAGATCACTGAAGATGTAGCTAAGGCCGGAGTCATTACTGAGGAGCAAGTAATTGCTCAAGAATAGTACCTTGACTTAGATTATGCTCAGTCGGGTACGTTACATGAGAAAATCCCCGGTCTACCCAAACAAAATAAAATCGTTGCTGCTCCTTCAGGGTGTCATGCCGCTGATGGTATGATTGGTATGGTTAATACCAAAAGTAAGAAGAAATATTCCAAGAATTCTTCTCCTATCATAACCTTGCTAGATTCCCCGACAGGAGAGTCTTCCGCGGAGCTTTCTGCCGATATTCATGTTGTAGAGTCATCTATAGCTAAATCAAAAAACGGTGGTAAGAAGAAAGGGAAGAAGAAGAATAAAACAGATAAGAATTCGAAAGAGAAACCTGAAAAAGCGGAATCAACTGATGAAAAACGCAAACCTTGTTACCCGTGTCTCATCTGTGATGAAGAACATTTTACGAGGGACTGTCGTCATCGTGTAGAGGTTGCGGAAATTGTCAAAGGTTCCCAAACTCCTACTGTTTTGAAGGACCCTTTTCCAAATCAAGACAGAAAGATGATAGGTTCATCCTCTAGTGCCAACGAAGAACCCATGTTGATGATGTCCCATGTTAGGATTGCGACTCGATCGCAAGATTATGGTAGTAAAAGTCCTATTGATGGTAAAGAAGCAGAACCTTCCCATTCGAATCCATCAACCTCAGCTCCCGGTTCCGATCCACTACAGATCGAGAAACCTAATCCAGACTTAGTAATCAAACCACCCGCCAAGGGTATACTTCGAAGGTCTGCTTTCAATCCTCATGCGAGAGAAGCTCAGAACTATAACATTGTTGAGGATTTAGCTATTTCACCCTCAGCAATGTCGGCTTTGGAAGTGCTGCAATCCTGTCCAGCACAACGCAAATTACTTTTGTCGGCTATAGGAGATGTTGACGTTTAGGACCTGAACCTTATAATATTTGATCTAGAAAATAGTGCACGACGCTTACCTCATCAAATGGTTGTCCAGATTCCAGTGATAGTAAAAAACAGACCTGTTCATAGGACTGTGATTGATGAGGGAGCTTCCACATGTATTATGTCGATACAGTGTTGGAGATTTCTTGGTTCTCCTTCACTAAATCAATCCCCGATGATTTTAAAGGCTTTTGATGGTCGTGGGTTTCATCCTTTTGGCATTCCACAGGATTTACCTAGAGGGGTTGAAGGTAAAACCGTTAATCTAAATGTGGAGGTGGTTGGTGCCCCTCTAGATCACAACCTTCTATTATGTCGTAGTTGGTCCTATGCTATGATAGCTATTGTTTCATCGGTCTTTCCGCTTATAAAGTTCCCTCATAATGGAAAGGTTGTAACCTTAGAACATTTGTCATACTTTTCATCCAACCCAGCTTCTGCTAAGAGCATTTAGCATGTTGGTAAAGTGGCAATCCCATATAAGGATGTTGGAGTAGGACTAGTTAAAGATTCCGATTTATTGGGCACTTTTCCTTTTCCTCCTATCAACGCATCGTCCTCTACTGCAACCATTCATATGATTTCATCAGGTACCACTGTTAATGATGATCCTTGGATCATACCTTCTGAATCTGAGATCGACTCATTTGGTACTCTTATGCCTTTGAGTCCATATGAACTTGCATATCAGACCATGCAGTCGTTTTCCGACACAACATCAACCCAAATCGACTTAATGAATGTGGTCCATGAGGAATCACTTTCGACATCAAACTTGGATTTTCTGAACTTGTTCAAACTGATGAGAAAATTCGTGAAATCCTATGCGTCGATGAGCTACCATGGGAATATCTTCATCACAGATCTTCTTTTTTACTTGAGAGAGATTGTTTTGAAATGACTTTTCATCAATCATTACGACTGACTATGTTAAGGACGCTCAGAATCTAATGAAACATCGCGATTCTAAGTTAAACTTGGGAAATATTTCTCGAACTATTCCCCTTGACATTTCAGTTAAGCTTGGAATTATTGAAAACGTTCATATAGGTGCCTCTTGTACAGAAGATGAAATTCAAACATATAAGGCCCTATTTCAAGAATTCTGTGATGTGTTTGCTTGCTCATATGAGGAAATGCCAGGAATTGACCCCACAATTGTAGTTCATGAAATCAAAACCTACCAGGATGCCAAACCCGTCTGATTCACCCAAGAAAAGCTGTTGTGATTAAAGCAGAAGTTGAAAAATTACTCAGAGCAGGTTTCATTTATCCGATCCCATTAACGGATTGGGTATCGAATATTGTTCCTGTTAACATAAAGCAAGGGACAATAAGAATATGTATCAACTATAGGGACATTAAGTGAGCATGTCCAAAGGAAAATTACCCTACTCACTATATCAATCAAATCATTGATGATTGTGTCAACAGAGAAATTTTCTCCTTCATGGATGGATTTTCCGGATACAATCAAATCAATATTCTACCTGCTCATCAACCAAAAACGACATTCATTTGTCCATGGGGGACATTTTCTTATTGCAAATTACCTTTTGGGCTCAAGAACGTCGAAGAAACTTTTCAGTGGGCCATGTCTTATGCTTTTCATGATATCAAGCACATTGTACAACCCTATCTCGATGACTTTCCTGCTCATTCATTACATTGAGATGATCATCTCGTCCATTTAAGAGCAATTTTTATGAGGTGTAGGCATTATCGTATTAGGTTGAACCCCCACAAGTGTGTTTTCTGCATTGAAACGGGTCGGTTACTGGGGTTTGTTGTTTCGAAAGCCAGCATTCGCGTCGATCCCTCGAAGGTTGAAGCCATTATCAAATTGCCTCCTCCTTCGAGTCTTCGCCAACTCCAAAGTTTGCAAGGGAAAGCAAAATTTTTACGTCGATTCATCCCTAACTACACCAAGATCACAAAAGGTTTTACCTGGTTGTTGAAGCAGAATACTTCATTCTTTTGGGACGAGATAGCTGATAAATCTTTTGATGTGCTAAAAAACACGTTAACCCATGCACCGTTGTTGCATCCTCCTAACTACAGCCAGGACTACTTCTTGTATCTCGCTACTTCCTATTCCACCATTGGAATGGTGTTAGCTCAAGAAGATGAATTCGGTAATGAACATGTGATATATTATCTTAGTCGCATGCTAAATCCAACTGAGCTAAAATACTCACATGTGGAGAAATTGGCATTGGCAGCTGTTCAAGAGGTCCAACGTTTTCGTCATTATATTTTACTACGTAAGACTATAGTTATTCCTGATTGCAACCCTATGATCTATATTTTGACCAAGCAATTGGTGGGGGGCAAGTACTCCAAATGTATTGTTATCGTGCAGGAGTTCGACTTGGAGTTTGAAAAGTCTAAGTCAAAGAAATCTTTAGTTTTTGCGGAATTAATTTGTGACTTCCCGCGTGCTAACACGGAAACTATGGCGGAGGAGCCCATTGCGAACGAATCCTTGTTTCTAATCAACACTTTAGATCCGTGGTACAGGGATATCATCGTTTATCTCCAAACCCAATCCTTTCGTCTAGATATTTCATGATCGGACCGTCGAAAAATATGATTCCAGTCCCAACAATTCAAAATTATTGGCGATACTCTTTATCAACGCAGGGCAGACAAATTATGATAAAAAGAGGTTGAAACAAAATGTCATTGATACGATAAGGCATAATGTACTCCATCTGTCCATAACAAAATTTAGATTTATGGAATTTTTTTTCTGTTTTGGAAGTTAAGATTCAATAAGAAAAGCAGAGATAACTGGTTCTTCGAAGTGAATCGCCATTGTTGTGGCCACCAACAACCCCCCTCCTTCTTTAGTATTAGCAATAACATAAAACAAGTGGGGACCCTTAGTAAAAAAATCAATTTTTTTTGTATTATACTCCTTAAAAATATATTGCATCGAGAGAAGAGAGTAGAACATTTCTTTATGAGCACAATAAAAACTGTGAAAAAGCGACGCGAAATTCATCGCATCGCATACATTAAGAAGTGCCCATAAATGAAGATCTTAAGAAATCTCTGATAGTCGATATACGACATCGCATGTCGCAACATCGCATAAACATCACACAATGATTTAACACGATCTGCGATCTTGCGATAAATGTGATGCTCCGATGTTGCGATGCTACAATCTGTGATCTTAGATGTCACAATGTTGACAAAATGCAGTAACGTGATAACGTAATGCAAGTCGCAGAAATCACCCATCGAAAATTTTCCTCGGCTCAGCATTCAAGAAAAGTTGTCAGTAAACTAAAAAATTGGGTGTGCACCTTAAAGAAAATTAATGAATGTACGCCAAAGTGTTAATGAAGGACAGTTTTGTGTTTGTCAAAGAGTCAGTTCACAATGGGTGGCATTATTTTATACATTCGTAGAGCTTAGAGCTTTCGCGTCAATATTTATTGTCATTACTTTTTTCCTTTGCATGAACTACAGGAATAAAAGCCAGGAAACATCTAAAGAAAAAGGGAAAGCGTCAACGCTCGGAGACAGAGAAGAGATGCCCTCATAAACGGATACTGCATGCAACGGAACCACAGATTCCAGAGCATTTATGAACAGATGCTGACATCAGTAGCCGACTCAACACTCAGGGTCAAAATCTCACAAAAGCAACATGTTTACAAAAAATCCTGAAGCTTATACCCGGTAAAGGAAAAGGCGCTAAAGGCGAAAAACGCACCAGAAAGGCCCGGATCAAAGAACGGAGGCAGTTTTCAATGTGCTAAGAAAATTGTTCAGAAGGCAAGGCCCCTAACTTGCTTAGTCATTCGCAAGTCCAGAAATCAAGATAGCAAAGGCAGAAGCAATTTGAGGGAAATTTTGGTCATTACCAAGTATATACGCAGTTAATTCACCCAGCCAGAGGATGATTCCCAAAAATATCTTCTAGTTCACTAAAAAATGGTGCCAGTGCTTGCCATTTCTATTTGCTTAACTCAAGCAAAAGCAGAAGGCAACCAACCGACTCTTCCTACAAAAATGTTGAAAGCTTGCAACATTAAGGAGCAAAAGCAGAAATAGTTAGGAATTAGATTCGATTTTTTAGAAATAAGTTTTCTTAGAAAAAGGGCGGTCATTTAAACCGTATCCTTATTTTATGTAATTAAGTTATTTAGTTAGCAGTATTTAAACCCTTCTCATGCATTTAGAGAAGGGTCCAGAAATTTGTCAAAAACTTGTCCTCAGAGCATGCACTTTTGCACCCTCAGAGGAGGTTTTGATGAATGAAAGGATCAAGATTTATTGATGTTTGCATTTGGTATTTGCTACTAATGTTACTCTTAGTAGATATTAGAATAAGGAGAGATAAATCATTGTTGCTTGAAGCTTATGAGTAGGACCAGTCATAAATGGTACTTTTATCTCTTGACCATTTCTGCTTATATTCTTAAAGAAATATATAGTTTTTAGTTGTTTATATGTTATTACATAAATTTTTGTGTTACCATTTGACACTTTTGTACGGTGGAGCCATTTATTTATGTTTAATGTGTGAATAACTTATTATGCGATATGCTGTTCACAACTGTTTTGCCTAACTTTTTATGCAAAATGGTTCATGTTAATTTATTTCCATTCTTATAATCGCTGAATGATCTTTATTACCAGTTATTATTTGAAATCTCTTTAGATCGCATAATAGAAGAATTACATCCTGGGTTAGCATAGATTAGATGTGCTGTTTTCATTAGATTACAATAGCATACAGTTAGATTAAAATAGTTTATATAGGAACTGTTAGATCAGCAACATCCAATTCTGCACACACACACACCCTTAGATTGGGAAACTGGTCCCATTATCCCCAGTTGGACCCACTATACCAAACGGATAAGGAGCTGCCAACCAAGGTCCGGACCGAGCGATTATTCCCCTTGTTGTCAACCCGATTTTCGGGGCTTCAACATATTTGGCGCTAGAAGGAGGGCCTGAACTGTGAATGGCACCTAAATCAAAATCTAAATACCATTCTGAGAGTAAATCGCCCTCATCATCTCCCCCGACTTCCCTAGTACATTTAAATCCAGGCTCAGAAGTCGCTCAAGTATCAACCGTTGCTACACACCCTAATATTTCAGACCAATCTACCATTGCACCTCCTAAAGTTGAATCTTTCATTCACAAACTTCATGGATTTTTCATTTCTCCTCAGAGGTATGATAAATCTCAGAGCAGTGTGACTTCACAGTACAATCCTGCTCAACCCCTAACTAGGTTAAAGAGTGAAAAATTTGGCATTCAGCCAACTGAGTTGCCTCTTCCCACCAGGAAAAAAGTGAGGAAATTACCACAAGATTCTGACAGTGAGACTCTTTCGTCTACATCATCCATTTCAACTACCCCACCGCAAAGTCAACCACCCACACCTCCATTCCAAACCATCATCCATCTGTCTACCGGAACTCCCACAACCCCTCTTCAATCATCTACGATCATAGTATCCTCATCTTCCAAGCCACAGGGATCAACTTCTGCACTTTCCTCTACTAGCAGCTCAACGATGGCCCAGTCTCCATGGAACAACCCTAGAGCAGTTTTAATGCCTGCGCCCTTGAGTCCAATACCGGCACATCCTAAGAAATGGCTGCCCAAATTCAATCCAGAAGCAGGCATGCTAGTAGAAGAACACATAAACAATTTCATGCTTTCTATCAATCTCATCAGAGTTACTAATGAAGATGTTGTTGTTCGGCTTTTTCCCTACACACTGCAAGGGACAGCCGGGTCATGGTACTTTTCACTACCCTCTAGGTCTATCGCAAGTTGGGATATCTTCCAGAATCAATTCCTTACCATGTTTGGCGATGACAGATCAACGATAACGTTAATCAATGACCTATCCAATCTTCAAGTCGAAGCTAAAAAGCCTATCAAAGATTTTAATTTACAGTTCAATAAAATTCTCAACAAAATGCCCACTGCTTCCCAACCCAGCAAAGAAGTACGATGTGAATGGTATATTACCGCTTTACCATCAAAAACAACAATCTTCATGGATACAGTAAATAAAACAACCTTACTTGAAAACATGATAGAGGCGATAATAGTAGAGAAATGCATAACAGCCCTGGAAAAGAGATCCGCGATAGAGGAACGCAAATCTAAAAAAGTCACCTTCAAAGAAGACTCAAAAAAGAAACAAGCAAAAGACCCTTTCGATTTGGAAGGATTATAGAAAGTTTTAAAGACCATGTCTAATGAGATGGTTGACATAAAAAAACAAGTAGGAGAAGCTTCTTCAAAAAATCCTTATAGAGCTTTTAAAAGAAGTCCTTCAACGGATGCAAAACCACCCAATGCCATTTCAAGTGTTGAATCCGAGGAAGAGGAAGAAGAAGAAAGTGCCACTGAAGGGCAGACTGATGATGAAGAAATTGTGGAATTACAAGGAATGTGGGATTTCATCCTCCCACAAGAAGAAGATCAAGAAGTATTTCCAGTTAGCACACGAAGAAAAAATCAGCTTGGTCCTCCGCAAACTACCTCTAAGCAGAAGAGCGCAAGTCTTGCAACAAAAGATAAAGTCACAACAAAGAAAATGACCACTAAAGCGACTCAATCTAGCCCAGTCCAAATAGATAAAAAAACTCCATCAAAAACACTGATAGTGTCGGATGAAATGGAGTACAATATTATTGATGACATGAAAAAGACTGGGGCTAATATTACCCTTTATGAATTGAGCAAATTGAAACATCAACAAAAGATAATGATGAAAGAAATACATGTTGTTCCTATTTCATCTTTGCCTACTGCTGTACTCTCTCAAGCTTCCCACAACATGGGAGGACCTCCAACTAGTGCAATCAATAAGATTGATCCAAACGACATCGCCTTAATTGGAGGAAGACCAAGATCTCACACTCCCCTGTTTCTTCTCACTTATGAAATTTTCAACAAAAATGTGCACAATTGTTTGGTCGATTCCAGTGCTTCATCGAATATTTTACCCAGATCAATATGTGCCAAGTTAAATGTTCAACCACAAAAATCCGCACTGCGCATAGCTCAACTTGATCGATCTCAAGTCGAAGTGATTCGTGAACTTAATCAAGGAACCATAAGATTGTCATCCAAGCCGAAGATATGTCAGGTTATTGATATTCTAGTGGCTGATATCCCAGAATTCTATGGCCTAATTCTTAGCAGGGATTCATCTGAAAAACTCCATGGATACTTCGCAACTGACTGGTCGCACATGTGGTTACCCTACAACGGTAAACCAAATCAAATAAAGGTTGAACGAGAGTTACACCAGAAGTACATAGTAACAGAATTAGAGGGAGAAAATGAAACAGTAGCGTATAACAGCAGTATCATAGGCAATTACTCGGTAGATTCTTTTCTCGGCAATTTTAATGCTCACACATCACCCTACTTAGAAAATTAAGTTTTGTCCCAAGTCGAAATTTTTTCCCAAATTGATAGTTCAAAGTGTGTTAATTTTTTAGATAAACCTGTAAATACATCTTTGTTTTGGAAATTATATTTTGATGGCTCTAAATCTAAGGAAGGAGCAGGAGCAGATGCATTCTAATTAGTCCAAAAGGAAATAAGACCATGCTTACATGCAGACTCAAATTCGATTTCACAAACAATACAATAGAATACGAGGCCTTGGTGTAAGGCCTGTACAAAGCAATTGGGTTGAACATCAAGTATCTTCAAGTCTTCGGAGACTCTGAGATTATCGTCAAATAGGTATGTAACACTATACATTTCTTATTAGGTCATTTAAAACACTATCAATCTTTAGTACAAGATCTGGCTGAGCATTTCATAGCATTTAATATTTCTTCAATCCCGAGACTCCAAAATGCAAGCGCAGATCTTTTGGCTAACGTAGCCTCTAAGCTTATTCCCTTGAAAGATTTTAGTCTAGATAGATTCTCAATAGAATTAATCTTTAGACCATCCATCCCTAACAACATTACAAATTGGAGAGTATTCAAAGACGATCCTGATATTGTAAATTTCCTCACTTCTGAAGGATCCTACTCCAATCAAAAAATTGAAGAAGACCATCACGATTGAAAAATACAACAAAATAGCACCGATAATGCTATACCTAAATCGGTGGTTAAGTTAGAAGACTTATACGATTTGAAAAATTGGTTTAAAAGGTCTACCAATTCAAATCTCTACAGTCCAACTCTAAAATACGAATTAGTAAACCTAGGAATCGATGATAAACCACAAAACGTTAACCTAGGCCTCGGCCTAGTCCCTGAAGAAAAACTAGTGTATATTCATCTTTTGAGACAATATAAAAATGTTTTTGCCTGGAATTATGATGAACTGAAGACATACGACACTTCTATCATTCAGAATACTATTCCTATGATCAATAACGGAAAATCTGTCCAATAGAAACTGAGAAAGATCCACCCCAATTTAGAAAATCAGATAAAAAATGAGCTAAATAAGTTATTAAAAGCCAGAATAATTTTCCCCGTCAGAAATTCCAAATGGGTCTCCAATATGGTACCCGTTAGAAAGAAAAACAGAGATATTAGAATCTATATCGATTTTCGGAATATTAACAAAGCTTGTCAAAAAGACAATTTTCCTCTTCCACCTATGGAACAAATACTATAGGCAGTACCAGGCTTGAAACTGATGACTTTCTTGGATGGAATTTTAGGATATAATCAAGTGCTGGTACGTCCCGATGATCAGTTGAAAACCACATTTAGAACTAAATGGCGCACATACGAATATCAGAAGATGCCATTTGGTTTGATTAATGTTGGCGCTACATTTCAGAGAGCCATGGACATCGCATTCAAGGGTTTAGTCAATAAGTCTGTAGTAATTTATTTGGATGATATAACAATGTACTCCAAGAAGCGAAGTGACCATCTCAAATACTTAAAACAAATCTTTCAACGATGTTTAAGGTATGGAATTTCACTTAACCCAAAGAAATCTTTTTTCGTATTAAGTGAAGGAAAACTTCTAGGATTCATAGTGTCAAAATCCGGTATTCATATTGATCCTAACATAATCAAAGAAATTTCCGAAATATCCCTACCTCATAATAAAAAGGCCATGCAATATTTCCTTGGTGAAATCAATTCTGTAAAGAGATTTTTCCCAGATTTTTCACGAATTGTGTCTCCTTTGCAAAACATGATTAAAAAGAATTCAAATTTTAAATGGGGTCAAGATGAACATGAATCATTCAACCTGATCAAACAAGCTATTATTAATGATCCATCTTTAGCAACCCCGAATTTTTCAGAATCTTTTATTTTATACACATTTGCCTCAGAGAAATCATATGCCGTGATTTTAACTCAAGCAAATCAAGAAAAAATGGAAGCCCCAATTGCGTTTTTTAGCTCAAATTTACAAGGTGTTGAACTCAATTATCCAGACGTGGAGAAACAGGCCTATGCTGTTTTCAAAGCAATCAAATATTTCAGACATTTCTTACTTAAAACTCGTACTAACATCATAGTATTGTTTCTAGTCGTAAGAAATCTTCTAGTACAGAAGGATGTGGGTGAGAAAAGGGCCAATTGGATCACTTCTTTACAACAATATGACCTTGAAATCAAACCAAAAAACATTGTAAGAGGTCAAGGCTTTTGCAAAATGTTGGCTGGAGCATCGCGAATTTCTGAAATTTCATCTGAAGAGGTACAAATGTGTGAGGTAAGCCTAAACGATGCAGAATCATTGTATGGTGACATCATTTATTATCTTAGGAATGGGTATGCTCCATCACACCTGGATCACACTAAGAAAATAACTCTGATATTGAAAGCTAAACAATATCATCTCATAAGTGATATTCTTTTTAGAAAGAATTATGATTCTGTTCTTCTTAGATGTCTTGAAAAAACTGAAGCTGAAAACGTTTTGCAGGAACTCCACGACGGACCAACAGGCAGACACTATGCTGGAGACGCTACTGCACATAAAATCTTACATGCATGATATTACTAGCCTACGATGTTCAAAGACTCACATAGTTATGTGAGAAAATGTCAAGTCTGCCAAACTACTGCTGGAAGACAAAAGAAATCGTCCCTGCCACTACAGCCGGTAAACATCGAGCAACTATTCACTCAGTGGGGCTTGGACATAATAGGTGAGATCGTTCCTCACTCTTCTAAGCAGCATAGATACATCCTCACGGAAACAAATTATTTTAGTAAATAGGTAGAATCAGTTCCTCTCAAGACAACCAATTCTGAAAATATTATTGAATTCATAGATCGACTTATAATCACTAGGTTTGGATTGCCATTGGCTTTAATGTTTAATAATGCATCATACTTTTCTGGAAATGCAATGAATGGATTTGCACTTAAAAGAGGGTTCAAACTAAAATATTTGGCCAATTACTATTCACAAGGTAATGGGTTAGCTAAGTCAACAAATAAAAACCTAATCGGGATTATTAAAAGAACAGTTGACCAGAACCAAAAGAATTGGCATAAAGCTTTGGTAAATGCTTTATGGGCAGATAGAATAACGAAAAAAGCTTCAAAAGATGTGGCTTGGTCCTTTTTAGATTGTTGAAGTCATAGGTCCATCAAGGTTTGTGTTACAATATTTAGCAGGTAGAAGGGATCATTTTCCTATTAAAGGACAAATCCTTAAAATATATTTTCCATAGAAGATTATTCTTCTATTTTGTAGAATAGTTTTTCTTTTCTTTTCTTTTTTATAAAAAAAAACAGTTGTAAATGGTTACTATAGGTATTCATGGAAAAGACACCAATTCTCTTTAAGATTTTGATCTTTCCACTTGTATAAATGGCAAATTTGTTTTTTAGAATCTGATCTTTATTATTGACGGATACAGTTAAAAACTTTAGCATATATATGATACTAGTTTCAACTTCAAAAATTTTTGACGAAAGCAACCTTTAGCAAAGAAATTGTTTTGTATCAGCACAATGAAAGGTATCAATAACAAAATAAAGATTCTCTATAAAACAACTGTTTTCCAACTCTATTATTGTCGTCCAGGGCTTTCTTAAAGAAAACAATGACTTCCTCCCTGATTAAAGAAAAATCGCAGCATTCAGAGGAACAATCCAAGAAACACTATATCTTAAAGAATAAGAGGTCTCATCATGAGCCGGCTTATCATAATCACAGATATTATAACTTGCTGACTTTGCCAATACTGTCCATAAAAACAGGGCAATGACTCAAGATTGTTAAAATCGAAAGACAAGGGGTCTCATCACAAGCTAGCTTGTTCAGCAAGAGTGTAAATAAAGTGAATGACTGTGTCATAATTTGGCTACCAAACCAAGACATTGTTTTTTAAAAATAAAAAAAGAAAATCAAAGAAAAAGTGTCAATGTGGGTTTTTCTTTGAAAGTTGTAGATCACCTTAACCAGGATAAAGGATCATTGCTGGGTAACAGGTAATCCTGTCAAGGCTATGGACACTTGCCGGCAGCAGAGGCTCTACCGGCGACAAATGAGCATATTTTAAAAACTGGCACACAGAGAAAACTTTATTTTATCTTTACAAGACCAAGTAATGGCTGATGTAAATACAAGGACAAGCCTGAGGAAGCAAACAAATTATGATAAAAAGAGGTTGAAACAAAATGTCATTGATACGATAAGGCATAATGTACTCCATCTGTCCATAACAAAATTTAGATTTATGGAATTTTTTTTCTGTTTTGGAAGTTAAGATTCAATAAGAAAAGCAGAGATAACTGGTTCTTCGAAGTGAATCGCCATTGTTGTGGCCACCAACAACCCCCCTCCTTATTTAGTATTAGCAATAACATAAAACAAGTGGGGACCCTTAGTAAAAAATTCAAATTTTTTTTTGTATTATACTCCTTAAAAATATATCGGATCGAGAGAAGAGAGTAGAACATTTCTTTATGAGCACAATAAAAACTGTGAAAAAGCGACGCGAAATTCATCGCATCGCATACATTAAGAAGCACCCATAAATGAAGATCTTAAGAAATCTTCGATAGCCGATATACGACATCGCATGTCGCAACATCGCATAAACAACACAAAATGATTTAACACGATCTACGATCTTGCGATAAACGCGATGCTGCGATGCTAGAATCTGCGATCTGCAATATTAGATGTCACAATATTGACAAAATGTGATAATGCGATAACATAATGCAAGTCGCAAAAATCACCCATCGAAAATTTTCCTCGGCTCAGCATTCAAGAAAAGTTGTCAGTAAACCAAAAAATTGGATCCGCACCTTAAAGAAAACTAATGAATGTACACCAAAGTGTTAATGAAGGACAGTTTTGTGTTTGTCGAAGAGTCAGTTCACAATGGGTGGCATTATTTTATACATTCGTAGAGCTTGGAGCTTTCATGTCAATATTTATTGTCATTACTCTTTTCCTTTGCATGAACTGCAGGAATAAAAAACAGGAAACATCTAAAGAAAAAGGAAAAGCGTCAACACTCGGAGACAGAGAAGAGATGCACTCATAAACGGATACCGCATGCAACAAAACCGCAGATTTTAAAGCATTTATGAATAGATGCTGACATCAGTAGCTAACTCAACACTTAGGGTAAAAATCTCACAAAAGCAGCATGTTTAGAAAAAATCCTGAAGCTTATACCTGATAAAGGAAAAGGCGCTAAAGGCGAAAAACACACCAGAAAGGCCCGAATCAAAGAACGGAGGCAGTTTTCGACGCGGTAAGAAAATTGTTCAGAAGGTAAGGCCCCTAACTTGCTTAGTCATTCGTAAGTCTGGAAATCAAGATAGAAAAGGCAGAAGCAATTTGAGGGATATGCTGGTCATTACCAAGTATATACGCAGTTAATTCACCCAGCCAGAGGATGATTCCCAAAAATATCTTCTAGTTTACTAAAAAATGGTGGCAACGCTTGCCATTTTTGTCTGCTTAACTCAAACAAAAGCAGAAGGCAACAAGCCGACTCTTCCCAGGCAAATTTTGAATGCCTGCAACATTAAGGAGAAAAAGAAGAAATAGTTAGGAATTAGATTCGATTTTTTAGAAATAACTTTGCTTAGAAAAAGGGCGTTCATTTAAACCGTATCCTAAATTTATGTAATTAAGTTATTTAGTTAGCAGTATTTAAACCCTTCTCATGCATATAGAGAAGGGTCCAGAAATTTGTCAAAAACTTGTCCTCAGAACATGCACTTTTGCACCCTTAGAGGAGGTTTTGATGAATGAAAGGATCAAGATTTCTTGATGTTTGCATTTGGTATCTGCTACTGATGTTGCACTTCTATACTCTTAGTAAATATTAGAATAAGGAGAGATAAATTATTGTTGCTTGAAGCTTATGAGTAGGACCAGTCATAAATGGCACTTTTATCTCTTGACCATTTCTGCTTATATTCTTAAAGCAATATACAATTTATAGTTGTTTATATGTTATTACACAAATGTTTGTGTTACCATTTGGCACTTTCGTATGGTGGAGCCATTTATTTATGTTTAATGTGTGAATAACTTATTATGCGATATGCTGTTCACAACTATTTTGCCTAACTTTTTATGCAAAGTGGTTCATCTTAATTGATTTCCGTTCTTATAATCGTTGAATGATCTCTATTACTAGTTATTATTTGAAATCTCTTTAGATCACATAATAGATGAATTACATCTTGGGTTAGCATAGATTAGATGTGCTATTTATATTAGATTACAATAGCATAGAGTTAGATTAAAATAGTTTAGATAGGAACTGTTAGATCAACAACATCAAATTCTGCACACACACACACCCTTAGATTGGGAAACTGGTCCCATTATCCCCAGTTGGAACGGCTATACCAAACGGATAAGGAGCTGCCAACCAATGTTCGGACCAGGTCGTTATCCCCCTTGTTTTTGACCCGATTTTCGTGGCTTCAACAGGCGTATCGAACCTTAGTTAAAACGTCAACAGGGTTCACTCCTTTCCACCTAGTTTATGGTTTGGAAGCTGTGTTAACTATTGAATGTGAAATCTCGTCATTGCGAATGGCCATCGAGTTACTTCCAGCCACTTCTGAAGAGGAAAGAAGTTTGTTATACTTGGCTCAGCTAGATGATAATAGACACGATGTTGCATTAGCAATCAAATCTCATGCAAAACGTATTAAAGCTCAGTATGATCGAAACGTGACCCCTCGAAATTTTTCGGTAGAAGATCTAGTCTTATTGTATGATCAAGAAAATGAAAAATTGGGCGCTAGAAAATTCGTGCCTATGTGGCATGGTCCCTATGTTGTCAAGAGAAAGCTAGTGAAAGGGACCTATGAATTGGTAGACTTTGATGGGGTCTCTTTAGGTAAACCTAGAAATGGTCTTTACCTGAAGAGGTATTATGCTTAAAACAAGTGTGGAGATTTTTTAGTTAGGTTAGCTTTCCTTCTAGCTTGTGTGTTTTAGATTAAACGTGTGCTTAGCTTAGAGTGAGTTTTACGTCGTTATTCCCGCTTATCTTGGCTTTACGTTTGATGTCGTAGATGTCGACGCCTCTCCAAACATATATTGGTTTCGCTGATGGTGTTTGTCGTAGTACACGCAATATTTCTTCCGCAGCTTGGGTTATCTATTCGCCCTCTGACGAGTTGGTATCTATGCATGGGGTAAGCCTTGGTCAAACAACAAACAACATTGCAAAATATAGTGCAGTGATTGAGTTATTATCTGAATCTATTTCATTTGGGATTCGGAGTTTGATAGTGAGGTTAGATTCTGAACTCATTGTATTACAACTTCATAGAGTATATGCCATTAGAAATCTAGTTTTATTGAGATTATTTTTGAGAGTGCATCTCTTGGAATGTGAATTTGACTATATTGAATATCAACATATTCCAAGATCTTTAAATACATTAGCAGATGCAATTGCTTCTCAAATGTTAAGTAGACATGTGCAATAATCATACAAGTAAAATTAAAAACATTCCGTAACATGTTTAACAAGATAAGCTGGTAATAATAATATCATATAATATAGGAGTGTGTCAAAATAATACGTCTTCCTTGATCATAGGTTGAAAAACACCTATGATCATGGGCCACCTTACAAAGGAACCTCCTAAAAGGTCCTGGGACCCCAATCACATAGCGCTGAAGTCGACGACGGATGTCATCTATGCTGGTCTCAGGCATCTCCCCTGTCAGGCGCTCTAGATGGCTCTCCAACTCAGCCAAAGTCTCTGCTGATTTGTCCCGTGGGGCTGGAGCCGGTGCAACTGGTTGCTTCCTCTCGTAAGACCGAAGAGCGGCTTGTCACTGTGGGCCCACATTTGCATTTGAAACTTTTACTATCAGTTTTGGGACAATATAAAAACAACAAAAAATTAAAATTAGGAAAAATGTTGAAAATGATTTTACCTGCATCATCCCATTTCTCTCCTGGTGGAAGAACCATGTCTGGATCTCCACAAAAATCAACCCCAGCATAAGGAAAGTCCTGAATAGCAAAAAAATGGTTTTCCAACCATTGGAAATACTCAGGTTTGAACCAAATGACCTTGGTCCCCTCATCATAATGACGGGCCATAACTGCAACCCATCGCATCAGTTTGGGCTCTAGATGAAGCCCAGCTCCAACAGTAAGGTGGTGCAAGATCAACATCGAAACCCTCTCCAGACCAAAACTCACAACTATAGCACCATAACCAAAAGTCTTTAGTTGTCCATTTTTGGCCCTGGTCAGTTGGCCCTTTACATTGGCCAACACGGCATCGCACGAGTTGAAAATGGTGCCTCAAAAGCAATCAAGTGCCATCCACATCTGGGATCCGGTGGCAATGTGTAGCGCTGCACTACCGCAGAGTCTGGTAATTGTGAATGCAATAACCATGAGTCTAGGAAGGGATATGGTTTTGATATCTATCCCTTTGTCCCGGTTCTGGACATTGCAGAACTCTAGGTGGAGGCTCTCAACAGACTAGCCACCTGTCGTGCACCCAAATAGAGTCAAATGTTCACCCCTCCTGGGAAAACCAGTCAAAAGGTATATATCGGCTGGCTCGATTTCGAGCTGGTGCCCAACAATCAAGAAGTACTGGTCCTGTATACTCCATCTATCAACCAGCCACTGCAAAAAGTCCACTTGGGCCCTCATGCCAGGTATGACCCAGAACTTGTACAAGGCACATGCCTTCAGTGCATCGATCGAAGGTTGATGATTCATCACGATGAGGTCCACATCCTCGTGCTCCCGTTCTTGCCAATCAAGCATGATGTTTATCCTACAATCAAGTAAAAAATGCGAATTAGAATGCATAAATTGATTTCATTGGGTAATTTTTGAGTTAGTTAGGTTTTAAAAACCTTTGCGCGGGGTACGCACCCCCTTGTTAGGGACAGTGTGTGGGGTGCGCACCTTTCCTTCACGGCAGGTGGCAGGTGCGTATCCATGACTTTTTTCCCATTGCAAAAAAGTCGGGGTACGTAGGTCCCCTGTGGTAAACCTGCGGGTCCCCGCGTGCAGGTTTTCAAACCTAAAAACCTCCTAAAAACAAAAACTAAACCCTAAAAAACAATTTCAAACGGGCAAAAATGAAGAGTAGGATGATGTGGATTACCTGGAGGAGATGGTGTTTGATTCCAATGAACGGATTTTTTCGTAACCTTGATTGGAAGTTTCTGGTCAAAAGCCCTTTTTTCTCACCCAAATCTCAAATGGTAAAAATGAATGGTAAAAAGTCCTTTTTATAAGTTTTTTGGGTAAATAAATTCTAAATTTGTTTATGTTTCACTTTAAAAAGGTGTTTTTTGCAACATTTTTACCTATTATTAAATAGGTATGAGTAATGTTTGAGTTTTTGTTCAGGATAACGGATTTTGAGGCAAAATCGGTCATTTTCAATGAAAAACCATTAGAGTCACATTTAAGCTCTTTTCTGACTCCTAAAACATGAAAAGATTGCCGAGTTTTTCTTTTTAATCTCGTTAAAACAGAACTAAAAAGACGGTCCTCTTATAGCCCTTTTCTGATCGTAAAAACACGAAAGGATTGTCGAGTTTTTGTCATTTCAAATTCGATATTGGTGATAAAATGATGTATCATTGATCTCTTTTTTACTTTTTCAGATCAGAGGCATTAATTACAAAAATTACTCCTTGGTTGTAAAAGATCAAGTAGTTCTCTCAAGTATTATTTTATACTTTTTCGATCTTGGGAGACACAAATTTACGAAAAAGTCAACCCTGGAGTCTTCTTAAGTTTTTTTAGACTCTCAAAAAGTGAAAAACGTCAAGTTTCTCCTATACTGGACTCGTTAAATTTCGACATTAAAGGACCTGTTCAATTACAAACAGGAATGGACCACTCCTTCTTAGGGTTCGAATTTAAACTAATTTGGACTCATCCGAAGGATGAGCTTATAATCAAGCATATGTTATCCTCCTCAAGGTTGTAAAAAATAAAGAGATTCTTGCCAGAAATGGTGGGGGAAAAGAGAGAAAAATGAGCCTATTTGTCATAATTTGTAACCACTCTTGAACACGACACTTTCATTCACCTAGGTTAGGAAATCCTTTGCCTAACAGTTGATCAAACCACATTGAAAGTCTTCATCCGGTTTCTGGGTATTAACTTCTGGTCAATTGTCACCAAACCATCTGTTGTGTCGTTATGTGTTCAAGAGGTCAGTGAGAATAAGCCATTCATCTGCAAAAATATCTTTCATCCATCTTGACCATCCCTGAGTGAGTCTTTGCAACTAAATTTCTTCAAACTTGATCTATGATTTCGTGTTGTGGGCTTGCCTATGACGGATCGTTTTCTATCGACTTCAGCTCTTTATATAGAAAGATGATCTAGAAATCGCCAGTACCTTGGGATCTGCATGCCTCAATGGTAGGTTTCTCGCCTTCGACAATAGGTTGCATCATTGACCTTTGATCGAAGGATTCTGTGACATGTTTCACATCGACACATCTAATCACATCTCATGGATTATACTGAGTACTTTGAGAGCCATTTTCATTATTGGTGGTTTCTCTCACACTTGTTAACAGTTTACATCATCGACTGGTAATCAAGTGGTTTCTACCATGTTCAACTTTGACACATTCATTTGCATGGATAGAATCGTACTATTTCGAGAAGAAGAAATGAAGACCCTGGATTTAGTTTCCACCATCTAGGTTGCAAGGAATTTTGTATTCATTATGTTGTAGACTATTCATAAACAGATGGCTGCATCCATACTGTGTCTACATCTGTCTATACTTGTGATGTATTACGAGATTGTTCCTATATCAGAGCAGTAGTTAGTTTTCTAGTTAGTTTTGATCTGAGTATGGGAATGCCTACCTCAGTGATGATGTGATCTCATATAT
>APFE031082649.1:1034-30606 GCA_000404065.3 Pinus taeda | reverse complement strand
CACAGGAGAGCTTAGTCATTTTTCCAGCCCTGAAACGCCCATTGTTTCTCTACACCAAGAGGACTTCTCAGAGCTCACAGATTTTGTCAATGCATCTGCAGTATTCTTCAAAGTGTCCACCTTTACCAGCAACACCTTTTTGTCTTCTATCATATCCCTCACAAAGTGATACTGAACATTAATGTGCTTTGTCTTTGAATGATATGCAGGGTTCTTTGCCAAGAAATTGCACTTTGGCTGTCACAGTCTATCCTTATAGCTCCCTGTACTAACCCCATACTTGAACACAATCTCTGCAACCAAACTGCTTCCTTTCTTGCATGAGTGGCTGCCATGTATTCTGCCTCTTGTTAGTTGATAGTTGCCACTTACAGATTGTTTCTTACTCATCCAATGACTGCCACCTCCAAATAGGGTTAAACACATACCCACCTTGAGATCTTCTCTGATCCAGATCTCCAGCCCAGTCTACATCAACAAAGCCACGAATATCCAACACTCTGTCCAATGTTGGTCTTCCTTGATAGCACAAACCATAATCACTAGTGCCATGCAAATACCTAAAAACTCGCTTCACTGTTGTCCAATTCTCCTTCCCTGGTTTTGACATAAAACTGCTCAATACTCACACTGCATGTGCAATGTTTGGTCTAGTACAGCCCATTGCATACATCAGGATACCGACTGCACTTGCATATGGAACACGGGACACGTCCTCTTCCTCTTCTTGTCTCTTGGGACACTGTTTAGTAGATAACTTCACACCTACATGAATAGGAAACTTCACTGGTCTACTATCCTGCATATGAAACCTCTGCAGTATTGTCTCAACATACTTCCTCTGGTTTAACCAGCAGCTTCCTTTGCTCGATCTCTTTTAATTTCCATGCCCAAAATATAGTTGCAGCACCAAGATCTTTCATGTCGAATTTGGAGGACAATTGGGTCTTCAAATCCTGGATAATTTCTTTGTCATTTCCAACCAGCAACATATCATCCACATACAAGACCAGATAAATAACACGGTCACCAATTAATTTAAAATACAACAGTGATCTGCTTTGCTTCTAGTGAAGCCAAGTCCCCGTATAAATGTATCAAATTTCTGATACCACATCCTTGGTGCTATTTTAACCCATACAGAGACTTCTTTAACTTGCATACTAGTTCTTTCTTAACCTTCACCGCAAAGCCTTCAAGTTGCTTCATGTAGATTCCTCTTCCAAATCCCCGTGAAGAAATGTTGTCTTCACATCCATCTGTTCTACCTCAAAATCAAAAGCAGCAGCAACAGATAAAAGTAATCTAATAGAAGTTACCTTGGCAACAGGAGAAAAAATATCACCAAAATCAATTCCCGGCACCTGGGAATAACCTTTTGCTACAACCGAGCTTTGTATTTCTCCACCTTCCCTTCTGCATTTGTCTTCTTCTTGAACACCCATTTGCTGCCAATGGGTTTCCTTCCAGCCGGCAACTCCACCAGATCCCAAGCCTCATTTTTGTGTAAAGATGCCATTTCATCAACCATGGCCTCTTCCAGAGTTTTCCATCCTCTGAATCCACTGCTTCCTTCACAGTTCTGGGATCATCATCAGTAACAGACAAAGCAAAGTTTGAACATAAAGCAGTTTGGACTATACCTTTCATGGCTGCCTTCCTTTCTCGTACTGATCTTCTCACAACTGGAGTTTGTGGCTCTCATTTTCTGATTCCTCCTCTGCCTACAGAGTCTGATTTCTTCCTCCTTTTATTTCAAACTCTATCTTTCACAGGGTTTCTTTGGTTGGACTTTCATGTTTTAATAACATTCTTTTCACCCTCTCTGAACACCAACATCGCGGCTGTACACAACCTTCCGTGTACTGGGTTCCAAAGCTTATAACCCTTTAAACCATCCTTATACCCAATAAATATGCACTTTTCAGATTTACTATCCACTTGGTTCATTTCTCCTTTGGAACATGTACATATGCATCACATCCAAATACCCTCAGATGTGAAAGAGAGGGTTTCTTACCAGTCCATACTTCTTGTGGAGTCTTATCCTCCAACGCTGATGAAGGTGACCTGTTGACCAAACATGTTGTCTCCACCGCCTCTACCCAGAATTCCTGTCCTAACCTGGCACCACTAAGCATGCTTCTTGCCCTTTCCATCAACGTCTTGTTCATTATTTCTACAACTCCATTTTGCTAAGGTGTATATGGAGTAGTCTTATGCTGTGCTATACCATGCTTCTTATAGAATTCTTCAAATTCCTTACTACAAAACTCTCCACCGTTATATGTCCTCAGTACCTTTATCTTATTCTTTATCTGCTTTTCCACCAGAGCCTTAAATTCTTTAAACCTGTGAAATACTTCAGATTGCCTTTTAAGAAAAAATATCCATGTATTCCTTGAGAAATCATCTATAAATGATACATAGTACACAAACTTACCCAGTGATGGAACCTTCATAAGTCCAAACACATCACTGTGCACAAGCTCTAATATATGTTTCACCCTCTTATCACCAGGGGGAAATTCACCCAATTCTGCTTACCGTATACACAATCTTCACAGAAATCAAAATCCAAAGAGCTATTACTCATATCTTCTACCATACCTTTACCATGAATTATTCGAAGGCCCTTATCTCCAATATGTCTAAGCCTTTGATGCCACAGCATGGTATTTTCTCCAGAGACCACTAGATTTTCTGCTCCACTTTTAGGAACCACAGAAATGTTCCACCCATCAATAATAGTGCTACCTTGCAGCTTGTATAGAGTTCCAATCCGAACTCCCTGCATCAATACCAGTGCTCCCCGAACCATTTTGCTGGTATCCTTCTCGAACACTATTTTTACACTTGCATCATCCATCTTGCTTACAGAAATCAAATTTCTGGCTATTGCAGAAATATGCAAAACACCCAGAAGTGTTCTAACCCTTCCACCTTGCAACTTCAACTTTATTTTTCTGTGACCAACAATTCTAGCCTTCCTGTCATCCCCCAAGAAGAGATCACCACCATCATATTTTTCATACTCGTAGAACCACTCTCTATGGGGAGTGAAGTGAAAGGATGCACCTGAGTCAATCAACCGTGCCTCATGATCTACATGTGTACTTGAAGAAGCCAAGTACACATCCCCACCTTCATCTGAGGTGGTTTTCACCTCTATAGAATGAGGATCATCAGATCCCTTTCCTTGATCAGGAGCTTTAGATTTATAGTCCCTTTTGTAGTGCCCTTCCTTTCCACATTTCTAGCACATCACCTTTACAGGTTTTCATGGAGATTTAGATCTCCCACTCAATGACTTATTTTTGTTTCTGTTTTGGGACCATCCTCGTACAGACAAGGCATCACCATTCTAGATCTCCATATTTTTTCATCTCATCTCCTCCGTCAGCAAGAATGAGACTATTTCATCAAACTTCAAGGTAGTTGCGTTACTACTTATTGCAATAACCAGACTATCCCACGAATCTGGTAGAGAACACAACAAACTGATGCACTTATCTTCATCTGAAATTTTAATATAAACAGATAATAACTGACTTACCACAGTATTAAATGCATTTAGATGTTTTGTCACTGAGTCTCCATCTTCCATCCTCAAGTTATACAGCTTTTTCTGCAGGAACAGTTTATTCACAGAGACTTAAATTGGTACAAAGTCCCTAACTTGTCCCACAAAGCCTTCGTTGTAGCTTCCCCTGATACATTCAGCAATACTAAATCTAAGATACACAATCGTATTGTGCTCTTTGCCTTCTAATCGAACTTCTTCCATTCTTCATTGAACACTCCCGTTGGTTTAGTACTCGGATCTACCATGATCCACTGATCTTTATCCACCAACAGATCCTCCATCTTGAGTTTCCACAACTCAAAAATTTGACCATTAAATTTCTCAATCTCTATCTTTACGCTGCTCACCATCTTCTTTCACCAATAGAATCGATCTCGCAGATCTCCCACTAAATAGGGTCTACCACAAGCTTGAGCAAAGCCCCTTAGGAACAAAGGCTTCCCCTTGAATCCAAAACAACTATGATACCAAATGTAGGCTTTAACCCCATACAGAAATTACCTACATACAAATTCTAAAACACATAAAATAAACAATGCAAGAGCATAACACCTAAAACACATATACACAGATATTTTCCCCTAGATCCCAAAACCGTGACTACCAGCTTGATTTTTCATTATATTCCTTTCAATGTTACAATACGTATTTATACATGCTGAAGCATCCAATACCATGGACCGAAAACAATCGCGTCCAAAACCATGGACCGAAAACCATTGCATCCAAAGACAAGTGCAAAAATCATGCACAAACCATAGGTGAGTCTGCCCAACCTAACATAGGTTCCAAAACCAAAATTTGACCCCATAAAGTGGGGTTACCTGCACCCCTCAAACCCCTTGTGACTCCCCTCACTACGCAATTAGCACAAAAAAGGGGGGGCTCTGCCCCCCTTCTAACACCTTGGTTAACTACATGGGCTAGCCGTCGAAAGAATATAACACAACCCAACAAAGCAAAGCCATGAAGCCTCCACCTGACCAACCGGAGAGTTTGACCAGACAGTGACCCCGGGTCTCACTCCTCCAAAAAACTGCGCAAAAGCTGCCAGCATGTCCACCTCTATTGACTGAATAAGTTGCGCAAACCTTTCGGATAGACACAGGTTACCTTTCACTGCATTTTCATAGAAATTTTCACATTTCTGCAAGCTACTCACCATATCAATCGGAATCCTACTCCTCCTAAAAACTAGACAATTTTCGTGGGTTGTCTCCTAGCTGCCCAACATCCCTCTCAACCCAGAAACTACACAAGGATGTCCTACAAGCCAGCTTTGCAGCTCTGTACAGTTTTGGCCAGCAAGATCCCACAGCGTGCTTCTAGCCTCGCTAGAGAATCCACACATTTTTTACTGTGAGTGTCCCCTGCAGCCTACACTATCTCCTTGGAAAACTTGTGTAGATCTACCCTCCAGCCGAGCCAAATCTCGTAGACAGTCACTGCTAATCTGGACTGCCCATCTCAACCTCCTAGTGACCTATGTGCAAATTTCATTGACAGTGCCCGGAGCCCACATCCTAGCCTAAAATGTGCTCTATGCAGTTTCAGAGCCCTTCCCTCTCTCTTGGCCACCTACATCTGAAAGAGAAAGATAATGCATCATGGTAGACTACAAGATTTCTAGATTTCATGTCATCGCATCATGAATGATTGTAGATACAGGTACATGGATGAGACATGGCGCGATGACGAATGAGATGTACATGGAGCCCATGGTAAGAGACTTGTTCATGAATAGATGGACACATGGAGCATGCCAAGTACAAGTGAAGGAGAAACATGCACGTGCAACATCAAGTGAACACCAAGACCATCGAAGACTCTGCACACCTTTCCATGTAAAGGTGGAGCTATGATACAAAAAGATCACATTCATCACTCAGCAGTGCTGCAACTCAACATGGACACCACCAACAGCATGAACATACCAGCTTTGTCGTGTCGACTCATGTCATGAGTCATCTCGCCCACCTCACTACTGTGGGACATACTGTTGTAATCAATGTAATGTAATGTTGAATTACAAGAGACCCACATGTAAAGTTGAAGTGTCATGTAAGTCAAACAGTCATGAGGGAAGTCGAATGGTCACAAGGGTCAATTTTACACTTGGCTATATATACCCCTCATTTGTACATGTAAAGGACTTTTCACCTTGGCTCCTCCCACATAGCCTTGAGAGTCTGTAGTGTTTTCTTTGAGGAGCGAGAAGTGGCTCCAATGCCCCGCTATCAAGGTTAGTGATGTAATGGTGTACCAATGTGTCTTGGAACTTTTGCTTAATTCAGAAGCCTGATAACAGGCCAGCACATTTTCACACATGTATTGTATTCTTTTATAAGACTTCTTTGGACAGTTGTCACGCATGTTTCTTTGAATTGTATTAAGACAGTTGAACTATTTCGGTTGTTCTAATACATATGCTTACAAAAATGTGTTATATAAGTTGTTAATTCTGGCTCACCCATGTAGACTATTTTGTCGGACACTTGACAGAACCATTCTCATAAACTTTTTATACGACTGTCGCGCTTGTCTAGACTATTCTATTGGGTGTTGTACGTGCTATACATTCACTATGTTTTTATGACTGTCACATCCATGTGGACTACTCCGTGGAAATTTTCACGTCTTTTTTTGTTGTGTCTCTAATAGAGTCGGGACTATTCCCTTTTGACTTGAGACTCACTTCCACCCTCTCCCTCTGCAGTGAAAGAACCTTGACACAAGTGACACTAAGCACTCAACAAAAACATGAACCTCATTGTTCGAAGACAAAGAAAACCACTCTCATGTGTTGACAAGCAAGAGCTAAGGAAAATAGTTAAGATACTAGCAACCGGGCCATCATACCAAATGGGACTCCTACACCAAACGATGTGAGTTCTAATTGGGACTTCATATCAGGGAGATCCCCTGAATTTTGGCGGGTCCAACACTGTCAACAAGGTGTAAATAACATATCTAAGCATAGCGGTCTCATACTTATTTGAGATTTGCTATGAGGCATTATTTCCTTATCACTTTAGCTGCAATTTAATCCATCAGACCATAGATACATTGTTCATTCACATAAAAGTAAAAGCATGATGAGATCCATACATAGTTGCTTTCATAAAACATATACATAACCAGAATAATAGGGACATAAATACCAAATAAAGCATACATATAATCTAGTATAATACTCATAGAAATACAAGGAGAAAAAAATATAATATTGATGATGCAAAATCCAAACTCAGGATGGGACTTCCAAGTTCCACCCGACCGTAGAATGGTTGATCCAATTCTCTCTTCTGTCATTCACCCCCATCCCATATTCCAAGCATGAATGTGGGATCTCGTAGAAAACATCAATCTAAAACCATCCAGGGCTTCCAAAGGCAAACCACCTTAACTCATGAAACAATGATTCCACCTTATTGTCGGACATCATAAAACCATCAGTATATTTGTCTCTTTCCAAGCCTAGTAGGTCTCCAAAGTATTTCTTCCAACCAATGTTCTAGGACTAATAACTCAAACCACAACTACCACCGGACTCCAAAGTGTTTCTCCAACCAAGACTCTCGAACTAGTAACTCAACCCACTAAGGGCTCCAAAGTTTTTTCCAATGAAGGCTATGGAACTAGTAACTCAACCCAAGTTATTATAGGGATCTAGATCATTTTTCCAACCAAGGCTCCAGGAACTATTAACTCAATCCAAGCTAAGGAAACATGCGAACCAACCAAAACAAAACAAGGAGATAAACCCATAATATCCATGGTTATCTAGGAAATGGCAAGGCTAGGCAATCCATTGTTAATCCAAGAAATCCTCCATGTCAATGATAGATCATAACCAATAATCCACATGCATATGCCATGCATGTCAAAACTAGTGACGAAAACATACATGCAACTCGGTACTAGTAATAAAAACTCATTGTAGTTTTTTATCCTGATGTCCTCTTGTGCTTTCCTGATCTTCCTTTGCCTTATTTCTCCAAAATCCAAGCATGCCACACTCTCCAAGAGTTCTCCAGGAAAAGTCTAAGTGCCCAAGAGTATGAGAGAGAAAGAATAAAGAGAGTGATCCAAAACTAAACTGACCAAGCTTACACTAACGAAGCCTTCTCTGGCCAAGCTTGTCCATTGATCCTCAGAAGCCTTTTTATCAATGAGGCCTCTATTTTCTTCATTTTCCATTATTTTTCCTTCAATTTCCTCCTCACATAAAACATGTGACCTTTCACCTTCCTTTTCTCCTAATTTCCATTATTTTATAAATAAATGTGGCAAAAATGTTTTTTTTCCTTTCCAAAACCTTTGTTGTTTCCGTTTCCAATTTCCTTAGCCACAATAATCGAATGAACACCCACTAGGATGTTTTTCCCACCATTCATCTTGGAATATGTGTCCCATCACGATGGCCCTCTATATTTTTTTACATGGATTTTTAACTAGGGTTGTTATAAAATCCTCCCCCTCGGGGGAACATCGTCCTTGGTGTTCAACAATAGCTATAACCATAAGACTGCTGTAAGCAAAATATACTACCAATGGAGCTTTATAACTTAGCTCATTGTAGTATTCACAATGACCATCTACTAAAAAATGACAAACATATCATTTACTGGAGCTTTATAACACATCTCATTATGGTATTTACAATCCACATATACCTATACACATTTTCTTCAACAAAAAAATAACCATATTGCCTATGGAGCTTTATAAACTAGCTTGATAAAGTATTTACAATAATACACACATATACACATATGCACATTTTCTCAACCAAAAAATAAAAGGATACGATGCCTCCATCCACAACATGGGAATCTAGAGGCTCACACCTCCACCCTCAAAGTAATACCAGGATTCACCTCCTTCCATAGAAGTCTAGAATCCACTGTCAAATTCAAATATCCATCCAATGTCCAATGTTATAATCCTATGCCACTTGTCCTCTCAGTGAACAGTTACCGTCTCACTGTTCCAAGGTACACTCCCAATGTACATATGATTCCATATGGAAATGCTAATGACAAAATAAAATATATCCTGAGCCTTCCCTTCTCTGTTACACAGTCTGCCAGGCAATCCAGTCACCTCCTTCTGTGCAGTCACACACCTTCCAAGTTTAGCTGGCACCCCCATCCTAGGAATTCCATCCCTTGGCAAGTCTTCCTCACATAAAAAGATACAAAAAAGAAGGCATATCCATTCCTTAAAACCATCATACCGGTCATAGCATGCTCATGGAAATCAATGGACACTATCAGGTACAAGTGTCCCACAATGGCCCTAGTCCTAAAGTTCTTTACCAGCATATTGTTGTATGTTCTAATCACTTTTGTTGTTGTTGCTAGAACTTTCCATTAGTTTCAACCACCCAACAAGGAATTTCATGCTTTCCTGTACCAAGCACATAATTTCCATTAGATTCAAAATAATTGGAAATAAATTCAAATCATACCTCATTTTTGGCCTATCAATAAGGTATACTTGCAATTTTTTTCGCTTCCTGTCACAAAAACAAACTAGCATCTTTGACGAAATCAACATGTATAAAATTATCACATCAAGTTAGCTCAAAACACAACCATCATAGATCAAAATCATGACTCACATGTAACCATGATAAAATAGAATCATGGATCACATGTAATGATCATATACCATAATCATAAATCTCATGCATAATAAAGCTTAAATAAAATATTGATTCTTATCCCTTAATCAATTCCTCGCTTTTACCTTTGTCCTTACTTGGTATGCACTCCAGATCGATTTCCATACCCGACAAACACACAATTCCTTCTCCTCAACCATGTGCATAGACACATAATGTGCATCACACACATACACACACAGAGGACATACAACACCATACAATCCATGCACCTACACCTGACATACAACACATACACCTACACCCAGTGTACAACACAACATAATACATGTGCCTACACCGGGTGTACACCACCACACAATACATACACCTACACCCAATGTACAACACAACACATATGTAAACCTAAACCCGACGTACAACACAATACATCCATTTGTACCTGATGCACAATGCCACACAATACATGTATGTACAACTAGTGTACAACAGAACACAATACATCTATACCCGATGTACAACACCACACAATACCATATGTACACCAGTAACATATGTACAACACGTACACAGTAACACCTATATAGAGCACCACCTGCACAACATCACATGTACACGACACCACTTACACAACATGTACACAACACCACATGTACATTGTACCACCTATATAGTGTGTACACAATACCACATGTACATAGTACCACATGCGTGGCATGTACACAACACCACATGTACAGAACATCACATGCACGACATGTACACAGGATCACATGCTCACAACATCAATTATACAATCATGCACACAACACCATATCTACATAACACTGCATATACAACATGTACATAGCACCCTATGTACACAACACTACATATCCAACATGCACCCAACGCCATATACACACAAAGCCACATATCTATCATGCACATAGTACAATATGTACACAACATCACATATCCAACATGTCAATAAAACCATCTATACACAACACTACATATGTAATATTCGCACAACACAATATCTACCACCTTGTACATAAAATTGCATAAACATCATGTACACACACTAAATATACACAATGCCGCATGCGCACAACATCACATATGAAACCTATACAACATATACAACATATTCATAATAATAGTACCACACATGCAAAACCATGCTCTCTCGACCAAGCAACCTTGCTTCTAGTATCTTATACATACATTTAAACATCAACATAAAATAATAATGATCTAGTTGATCAACAACATACATATGTACATATAAACATTATCATAAAATAATCATGATCCATGATGACCTTATCAGACATGATATACATACATACATACATACATACATGTATACTTATATAAACATCAACATAATCATGATCAGAACATAATTACTAGATATCATAAGGTCAAAGTTAAGGGAACTCCCTTTATGTGTGCGACACATGCGCAACATTGAGAACAACAATTCCCAACATTGTCTAGGCATATGACGCCTCAAATCCATTCACATTACATTTCTTGATTACCTTTCGCATGACTATCCCATCATCGTCTATTTACACCATTGGACCCAACAAGTCAAACTCGTTGTCATACTCTTGCCTTCAACTTCCTTTATACATGCACCGGCTTCATCTAGATCTTACCTTACCTGTCGAGTACCACACAACTCTCCCCAAGATCCATTAAATTCCTCATTCCCCAACCAATTACGAATACTCTCAAACAATAAAGGAAAGACCGAGAAGAAAACAAGAAGATAACCATGGAAAACGAACAAAAATACGACACCACAAACAAAGTGGCATGTCCATGCACAAGACACAAAAAAAAACAAAATGAAGCACAACAAGTCACCAATTAAAAGAATAAAAGCACAAGACTGACAATAGATTCCATGACTCAATCCCCATGGTCCCCAATGCTTCCAATTGAAAATTCAACGTAAGCCTTCTTCAATATTTCATGTAAGTCTCTTTTTCATGCAATCCCCTTCATCATGATGCAATCAACACCTAAATGTTAGTCCATAAATAAACATAACAATACATTGGTTACCTTACTTTGTTGTGCCAAACAAGTTGCTTACAACTGAACACATCCATCTCATCTCTTAAGGGATTCCAATTCCCTTGACATGTTCATGGATCTAGCACATATCCACATAATGTCAGACAAGATTAAGGTTAATAAGACTTCCTTTATGCAAACACTCATTTGTTTGGAATTAGGGTTTCCAAACATAGCCAAAAGAATTATTTCCCAACTCCTTTCTTTTACCTTTTAACTTTGTTGCAATCAAGGCTTACTATGTATTGTCACATCACCCAACTCTTAGTTGTATAAACACATCAATTGTTACCTTGTCACACTAATACAAGCATGGTTCCTGCATTATTTACACATGTCAAACACATGTTCCAAATATCAAGACAATCATATCTACAAATTAAAATCAACCTTTACCAAGACTAGTAATCATTTCATAATTCATAGTAAACTCATAGTCATTAGAAATAATACTACAACTGTGACCTATGACACTCAAGTACATGTCTATCTCAAAACCTATGTGTGAGTACAATCATCTTAAAAAAATATCATTGGAACACATACTCATATTATGAAATTCATCAAACATTCAACCAAATTGCAAACTAAATAAATCAACTAGATTTCATAATAGACACCAAACACTCAAACACCAAATAAATGACATAATCAGATATTCAAGCACAAAGTAGATGACATAAGCAAGCTCAAACCTTCAAGCATCTCAAGGAGGTGATTTTCTCTACACAGTCAATCTAGTTAGCATGATATAACTTCACAACCTATCAACTCAAACATAAATAAGATCATGATATCCATAACAATAATTAACTAACATGTTATCATCATAAGCTCATAAGCATTTGTCGTTCATGCATATAAATCACATATTTACGACCATTCTACATTAGTATGACATAATATCACAACATATGACTCATACTTGAATGTCATAACCATGATCATCTACATAGGTCAATCCAAATTAACAGAAAACATAATAACATCAATACCTTAATGTAATAACCCTAATCATCAAGTTACTAGCATTTAAAAATAATGAGTTATATATCATGCTCATCAACAACATAGAACATAATAATCAAGCTAACTGTCATATAACAAGAACAATTTAACCTATAACATACTCATCCACAATATATAACATAATTATCAAGTTTCTAACCTAAAAAAACAATAGCAATGCATACAACCATAGGTTACTATCATTCATGACTATCTGACACATGTGCATATGACTACACTGATCAACTAGCATCTATCATGTATGTAACCATAACACCAATATACATGTCCATAAACCTAATCTATATAACCCTAATTCATATGAAAATCCATTAACTAACATAACTACATGCCAAACATACAAACCTATATGATGACATGCTCTTGCCTCGAGGTCCAATGCTGCAATTTCACCTTAATGATCTATATCATCCACATTATGTCATCCAATGCATTAGCATCATAACATACTAATAACATCATGATAACCTAATTTCATACAATGACCTCATAATGCATGCTTGACCTACTATACATGCATGACCATAACCATGACAATGCATGCATAACAACATATAGACATCGACGACACATCCCACAAAAACACCATCAACCTTCACATGGTAACATCACTACAACCATGATCAACACCATGCAAATTCAAAAAGAACATGGACTACAAGCATAAGGAACATATGTGCAATAGACATGAATGCATGACTAACACACCTCCCATACAGTCCGAAGGGTGAACCATGCTTTGATACCACTCTATAACACCGTCCTCCCACATCTACCCAAGAAACCAAACAACTAGGGTAAACATGCGACGAGAGGCTACTATGATATGATTCAACCTCCTACGTCACATTAAGGAAGTGGAACCGATAGAAACATACCATACAAACATCCAACATCAGCATTAAGACCCCTAGGAACCAATCCAACCTGCCTACCAACCAGCCCTTGGTTCCCGCTAAAATTCTGGACAACTTGATCTCTAGACACTCTCATTTTATGGGTGTGCGAGCATCCAAGGACCTCTTGATGCTCTCAAAGGTCTATATGCTAGCATCTAGGAACTCTTTTTCTCAGTTATGTGCTAGTGTCCCTAGGATTTAAGCCACATTTTGAGGCCGAGAGTCTAGGTCATTTCCCAGAATTGAATGACACCTTCAGAACAATAAGATAACAAGGAAATAGCAGTACTAATGCAATCACTTCAATAATACCTTAAATAGACCCCTACTAGCCATGATAGGAATTTTGTTAAACATATCACGAATATGTAAGATAAAAGTGTAAATAACATATCTGAGCATAGGGGTCTCATACTTATATGAGATTCACTATGAGGCATTATTTACTTATCACTTTAGCTACAGTTTCATCCATTAGACCATAGATACATTGTTCATTCACATACAAGTAAAAACATGATGAGAGCCATACATAGACATTGTCATAAAACATGTACATAACCAGCATAATAAGGACATAAATACCAATGAAATCATACATATAATCAAATATAATGCTCATAGAAATACAAGTAGAAGTAAGCTCATATTGATGATGCAAAATCCAAACTCAATATGGGACTTCCATGTTCCACCCGACCATAGAATGGCTAAGCCAAATCTCTCTTCAGTCATCCACCCTCGTGCCATATTCCAAGCATGAATGTGGGATCTCATAAAACACATCAATATAAAAACCATCCAGAACTTCCACAGTCCAACCACCTGAACCAATCAAATAGTGATTCCACCTCATGATCAGACATCACAAAACCATGATCAGATTGGTATCTTCCCAAGCCTTACAGGGCTCTACAGCATTTGTTCCAACCAAGGCTCCAAGACTAGTAACTCAACCGACATCTGCCACTGGGCTCCAGATGATTTTTCTAGCCAAGGCTCCAGGACAAGTAACTCACCCCACCAAGGGCTCCAAAACATTTTTCCAACAAAGGGTATGGGACTAGTAAATCAACCCATGTTGTTACAGGGCTCTAGAGCATTTGTACAACCAACGCTCCAAGAACTAGTGACTCAACCCAAGCGAAGGAAACATGAGAACCAACCAAAACAAAACAAGGAAATAAACCCATAATCTCCATGGCTACATAGGAAATGGAAAGGCTAGGAAATCCACTATCAATCTAGGAAATCCTCTATGTCAGTGACATATCTTGACCAATAATCAACATGCATGTCAAAACTAGTGAGGAAAACATACGTGCAACTTGGTACCTGCAAGAAAAACCTATTGTAGTTGTTGATCCTGATGTCCTCTTGCACTTTCCTGCTCTTCCTTTGCCTTATTTCTCAAAAAATCCAAGTGTGCCACACTCTCCAAGAGTTCTCCAAGAAAACTCTAAGTGCCCAAGAGTATGAGAGAGAGAGAATAGAGAGAGAGCTCCAAAACTAAACTGACCATGCTTACACTGATGAAGGCTTCTCTAACCAATGTTTCCCACTGATCCTCATAAGAATTTCTATCAATGAGGCCTCTATTTTCTTCATTTTCCATTATTTTACTTCATTTTTATCCTCACATGCAACTTGTGACCTTTAGCCTTCCTTTTATCCTAATTTCCATTATTTTATAAATAAATGTGCTAAAAAATATTTTTGTTTTCACAAAACCTTTTCCATTGCCTTTACCAATTTCCTTAGCCATAATAACTGAATGAACACCCACTAGGATTTTTTTCCCACCATTCAGCTTGGAATATGTGTCCCATCACCATGACCTTATATATATTTTTTACATGGATTTTTAACTAGGGTTGTTACATGATGCCTAAGAAAATGACATGGGTGTTGTTTTAATACAATAAGGAAGATCCATTGCATTTTAAAGTCATCCAATCAGGGGGAAATAATTTACACAAGCCTATTTATTAGAAGGAAATGTTGGCAATACTAAATTCCCTAAAGTAATGTTGCCCTTACCTAATGGGAAGACACTTCAACTTAAAAAAAAATCATGATAGTTATAAATACTTCTTAGAATAAAGATTATCTTAAGGAGAGAAACAAAAATGGGTCACAAAGATGTTGGGTTATTACTTTAAAATCATCTATAGAAAAGGGAAGAAAAATGTTGTTGCATATGCACTCTTAAGAAAGAATTAGGATGTGGAGGCATTGTTTTGTTTCATTTGTATTATCCAACCTGATTGGATAATTGAAGCAAGGGATGAGTGGAAGAATGACAAAGAGGCATGGGTACTCGTTCAAAATTTGTAGCAAGATCCTAGTGCATCTAGTACATTTATCTAGAAAAATGATTCGCTATGGTACAAAGATCAATTATATCAATGTAAGAACTCCCAACTCAAACAAAATGTTCTTTTAGAATTACACACCTCTCCTATAAGGGGACACTCAAGATTTTTAAAAACTTGCCACAGGGTCAAGAAGGGGATTTTTGAGATGGTCTTAAATATAATATTCAAAATTTTCTAGTAGAATGTTTTGTTTTCCATCAAAATATAGTTGAGACCATTAAGAACTTGGGTATTTTACAATGATTAGAAATTCCAAGCTAGCATTGGGAGGAGACCTCAATGGATTTCATCACAGGTCTTCCCAAGTCTGAAGGAAAGAGTGGCATCATGGTGTTAGTTGATAGACTTACCAAGTATGCACACTTTCGTGCATTATCTCATCCTTTCAATTCCAGTACAGGCGCTTTTGAATTCATGGAGAAAATTGAAAATATACATGGAAACACAATTATTATTTTATGTGATAGGGGTCCCACTTTCACTAAAAATATTAGGATATAATTTTTTTCTTGTCTCGTTACTCAATTGGCTCATATTTCATCTTATCATCCTGAATTTGATGGGAGAACTAATATAGTAAACAAATTTTTGGAAGGAGATATTCATTGCTTTGTATCTGATAAATAAACACAATGGGTCAAGTGGTTACCTATGGAAAAATGGTGGTATTACACTTGCTTCCATACCACAATAAAAATGACCCCATTTATGGCACTATATGGATATTATCCACCGTCCATCACATTGTCTCTAAGAGATAACTCTGAGGTTCAAGCAGTGGAAGATCACATAGAGCATCAACAATAATTCTCCAACTCCTAAAGGATAACCTAAATTTGGCATGGAATTGAATGAAAAAACAAGCACAATAACATCAGAGTGAAATAATTTTTGACATGGATGATTGGGTATTTTTACATCTATAAGCATACAAACAATTGTACCTCAAGAAAGCTATGAAGGATAATAAATTATCACCCAAGTATTATGGCCTTTACAAGGTGTTACAAAATATTGGCACTATGGCATACAAATTGGAGTTGCTCGTATCTTCCCTAGTACACCTAGTTTTCCATGTTTCATGATTAAATAAGGTTATAGGTGATAATCTCTGAGTTCAAAATATATTTCCAGAAATTGACAAGGAAGTGAAAATCATATTGGAGCATGAAGCAATCACAAAAACGATAATCAACTAGCTACAAAATAGATCAAATTTGAGCATCTCATTTAGTGGAGGAACTTACTTGCTAACAATTCCACATGGGAGGATTAGTATTTTATATAGAAGCATCTAAAACTACTCAAGCATTGAGGAAAACACCTTTTTACAAAAGCTAAACTAGTGTAGCCCCTATATTGTTATTGTTGTGCCCCATAGAAGCCCACTATTTTTATTGTTGTATCCTTACATTATTCTTTTTATATAGGCCCTAGTGATCATTTTACCCTTCAGAATCCTATATATCGCAAGAAGGTCTCGTCATTTGAATCATACAAGAATTGCTCATTGTATTATTTTAAAAGGAGGTTTCCCCTCGAACTACACTATAATTATATTTTTCTTATCATTTTCAAGTCAGAAAGGATCTTAACATTGAAGGCACAAGAAGTTTGAGTATAGAAATTGTTGAGTTTGTTTATGAAATTTTAGTGTCATTGAGACTTATTGGAGAAGAAACTAAAATATTAAATCTTTCCAACAAAGTATTAGAACAGATTGAGAATGAGTTAGGGAATAAACTAGTATTGGCTAACAGAATTATCAAGTTCCTTTATTCAAGGAGAAATATGTATCTAGAGATTACAAATTGAAAATCGGTGATCATGGAGGTTAAGAAAGTCTTAATTAAGAATAAATTTGCAAGACAAGTGTCAATTAGTAAAATCTAAAGTAAATAAATTCTAAACCAAGTTGAAAATTTTACATCACTATGGTGTACCATCATGTTGGAATTCAAAAGGGAAAATTATCCCTTTAAATGAATATAATAAAGATTTGACTGATTGTGGAATGGATGGAATTAAATTTGCTTTTTTGAAAGTGCCCTTAAAGCGTTAAAGAATTTTGAATAAGCTAATTGATGATTTTTATATTCACTGTGAAGTTAGATCACCTTTTACTATTAGACCTACTTTCTAGAAATTCCTTGAATTGAATGAAGTTTCCAGGAAGTTAATCTCATACACATGTCTAATGAGGGATGAGTGGGACATACTTGTTAGCATCATCATATGAATTTATTCACTACAACAACAAAATTCGAGGAAAAGAGATCAACTTGAAGCACACAATTAGATCAAGGATAAATATTTTATTTTAGTTATTAAATCATATCATTTAGTTTCTGCAAAAAATATGTTTTTAATTTTTTTATAAAAATAAGAAATAAACTCATTTGAAGGGTCCATTTATGCGTAGAGAGCCTTGGATTTTGTGAAAACTCGATACTTTGAAAGTTTAATCAAAGAGTTCTCACTTCAGAGCCTTGGATTTTGTGAAATCTCGATAATTTGAAAGTTTAATCAAAGAGTTCTTGCTTCAGCATATGACATTTACTGTGTGAGTATTTTCATGTTCTTTCATAATCTAATGTTTTGTACATTTTGAGATTGTGTGGAACATAAGAGAGGCTAAGTTGAGAATCAACTTCTCTGGTTTCCCTTGGAGACATTTTAATTAGCCCTTAGTAGATATGGTAGACAAATTGTTTATAATTATCCCTTTGAATATGAAAATTGTTTCTTTGATTCCATGTAATTGAGATGTGTATTATTGTCAATATATTGAAGAACCTTATTTACACATTTTAATGTTATCATGTGATTTAATTATTCAGATTGAGAATGAATGTTAGTTGATATTTTCTCATGTCTTGTTTCATCATTTTTAAAGTTGTTACTCTATCATCGTTAGATACTAGCACTTTGATTGGACATATGAAAGGGAGGGATTTAGTTGTTTAAGCAAGGATTTCGAAACCCTTAGAAACCATTCTTATTTAAACCCCTAATCCTAATGCTTTGGAACCATTCCCTAGCAAGGTATTGTCTTGAAAGGACAACACATTGCGTTGCATATTTGAAGATCAAATGTTAATGTTCGTTGTATTTTTATAGTGCATTACTTTGGAGAGATAAATATGAATTGTAATGCTCAAAATCGTTTTCTTCTTAGCTAATTTGTGAAGGTTGTGTACATGCAAAATTGTTAGCCATGAATAAAATCCTTATGTGTATTACAAAGATATTTTTATAGCAATATGTGTAGAAATTATGATGTAGATTTGTAACTTCTCATGAAGTTTTAATAAAAATTAGAAGACACAAGCCTACTCTACTCCTTTGCGGACATTAATACACAACTTAGAACAAAAATATCAGACATGCAACAAGAAATCATACACATGCAAATAATATTTTTCTCGATAAAAATACTATTTGCATGTGTGTGATTTCTCATTGCATGTCTTAGATTTTTGTTCTAAATTTTGAGTTAATGTCCACAGAGTAGTAGAATAGGTTTGTGTCTTATGGTTTTGATTAAAAAATCATAAGAAGTTGTAAATCTACATCGTAATTTCTACATGGTATTAGAGCAGGATTCACATTAGAGAAGGAATTTCGAATTTGTTTCTCAGGAGTTTTGAATTTGGAGTTCAATGTAGCATGATTTCTTTAGAGATGAGAAGATGAACTTCAATGGACTAAGGCTAGAGAATTGCTTTGGAGGCACCTATAATTCGGTTACTTGGAAGGATCACATGGATGTGGTATTGGATAACAATGGATTCTTAGAATACATCATTACAAATGTTGCAAAATCGGGTCAAAATCTTATGCCCAGAACCTTTCTTAGTGGAAGAAATATGTAGCCAAGGTGAGGAGAATCATCTTGGATGGAGTACAGGATCAAATTGTCTCAAATATGCATGGAAAATAAAATTCGTTTGCAATGTGGAAAGCATTGACATAATTGTTAGAGAATAATAGTGACCACAGGAAGTCAGTGCTCAAAGGTAAACATTGAAGTATCAAGATGCAGAAGAATGACAATATATCGTAGTATCTGAGCAAGTTCAAACAATGTTGATATGAAATTGGTAGGGTTTATGTTAATTTCCCTAAATAAGACTTGGAAAGCCTAGCCCTTTTGGGCTTTCCCAAGGGCAAGAATATTTATCAAGATTCGGTGAACGGGGGGAGAAACTATTGAATTGGGAGTGATTATGGTTTGATTTGGTAGAGGAGGAAATAAGGTGGAATACCAAAGATGGAACTTCATCCAAGGGTGAGGATGAAGAAAACTTTGCATTTCTGTAAAGGAAAATAGGGAAAACAGAAGAAATATCAATCCAAACTAGAATCGAGTCAAGGGGGAAAAGAAGAAAGAATTGTCTAAAATTAAATGGTTCCATTGTCATGAATTCAGGAACTTTTCCACGAAGTTTCCATACCAAAAGAAATTAAGAAGACCTCAGGATGAGTAGCAGGCGAAGCCTTACCTTCATAGTTTGAGATTGAATTTATCATTATTGTATTCATGGCCATCACAGTGATGGGGAGCGTGTGTTACTTGGACTCGAGTACATCGTTCCAGATGATAAGGTGTAGATACTTTTTTAGTGACCTAGAAGAAACATATTTGCAGATGCACATTGAAATTGTGGACAATAGAGGTATAGCATGAATATGATTCATACAATCACCTTTCAAAGGGAGTCGGGCTACCCCTTGAGGCTCAAGGATTTCTTGTTCGTTTCAATCTTGAAAAATCTCATCTTTGTTGTAGTTTTGGAAGATCGTGGTTATGATGTGATCTTCAACAATGGAAAATAATTCTTAAGACACATAGACGCGATACATGTGAAGCATATCAGTTTTTTTGTGAAGAACCTATATAAGCTATATGTGAAAGACTGTGTTGCATTAAGCACAAAGGCAAAGAAGGTGAAAATCCATGATATCAATGAAATTTGGCACATAAGACTTGGCCATTTGCATCATGGTGCCTTGAATATTATGCATAAAATAACCACATGCCTCCCCAAAGGATCACTTGAGCAACAAGATGTATGCAAAGGATATACTTTGGAAGTACACAAAATCAACATTCCATGATAGGGATAAAATAGCACATGCAGTCCTTGAAAGGATCCATTGTGATGTCTGTGGACCTTTCTTGATAGCCTCCACTTCCAGACACAAATATTTTTTCATTTTTATTGATGAATTTTCATGGAAGTGGTGGATATTCTTCACGCGGAAGAAATATGAGACATTCTCCATGTTCATATAATTCAAGGCACTCGTTGAGAAAGAAAATGACATGAAGGTGAAGGATCTCATGAGTAATAATGGAGGTGAGTATGTGTCGAATTAATTTTCAAATCTATGTGCAAAAGAAGCCATTTAATGAGAGTTGACATCAACCCAAAACCCATACCAGAATGGGGTGGTTGAGAGAAATAATTGTATCATTGTGGGAACAGCGAGGGCGATATTGCATGACCAAGGCCTACCTCTAAATTTTTCGGTTGAGGCATGTAAAAAAACAATCTATTTTCAGAACTGGAGTCCTCATCGGATTCTTGGCATGATTACACCAGAGGAGGATTTCTTAGGGAGAAAGTCAAATGTGTCACACTTTAGGATTTTTTGGTCCTCTGTTTACTGCCATGTCTCCAAATAAGCAAGCAAGAATCTTGAGCTAACAACATAATTGGGGGTATTTGTGGGTTACACAGAAATTCTGCACAACTACCATGGGTACTTTCCATCTCTTAAGATGAGATTTGTGTGAAGGGATGTGAAATTTGATGAGGTGAAAGTGATGTTGTGCTCTCTTGTAAGGGAGCTTCATATCCCACCAGAAGAGGATCTTTTAGCTCTAGAGGAGGAACCTCAAGAAGTTGCAGAGTAGCCATAAATTGAGGATTAGAGAGTGGAGACAAATAGTAAAGAATAACCATCCAGAGAATGCAGGAAAAGAACCAAGGAAGATGAGAGACTTGTGCAAGATGAGAGGGAGAATGTGGGTGCTCCAAATCAATGCAGGAAGAGAAGGCCAATTGATTCATGCATTGTCTACATGGCTCTAATGACAAATCTTGTAGAGATTGTGCCATCCACTTTCGAGGAAACAATTGAGAAACCTACACTGATTAATGCAATGGTGGAGGAATATGAATCATTGTAAAGAACAATATTTGGGAGGTGATCCCAAAACCAATAGAATAATCAGTTGCGGGATCGAGATGGATCTTCAACAGGAAGCAGACATTAAATGTAAGCATAGAGAAGTATAAGGCCATATTTGTGGCCAAATTGTACCCTCAAGTTGAAGGGATTAACTATGAGGAGACCTTTTCTCCTATGGCAAGGTACTCGTCCATTATATCAATTATTTCTTTGTTGTGCAGATGGGGTGGAAGATCCACCAGGTGGATGTAAAAATGTCATTCCTCAATGGAGTTATTGATCTAGTCACATATTGGTGGCCACCCACCTATTCCACTTGGACCGCCACCAATGTTTCTTTCATTTTTTCAGTTTCCTAAATTGTAGCACAATTTACTATTTTTGGAAGTTTTTCAGTTCCTCAACTTCCGAAGTCATTTAGAGGCCCTAAATGATGGTTTTTTTTTAAATGGGAAAAACGGATTTTTGCCTTATGTTTGTAGTCTAAATTTGTATTCCTATGATAGATATTTCCTATGAGGCATTGTGCACACCAAACAAAGATCGTATGCCAATGTTACGACCTCGGGAAGTTGGTGTCCTAGTTGAACCAAACGAGGCCCATAGTTTTGGTGCTTCCTTTCCTCGGTTCAAGCTTTTGGATGTTTATGGTTTTCCATTGTTTCACAATAATAAATAAACCTTTAAGTCTCATTGTAACATAATTCAAAGGCATGTAGTATTCGCATCCCTTCTAAGAGATAAGCTAACATTGCCCAAGTTAGTTTATTTCCTTTTTGTATGTAAGAATATTTTAGTTCTTTGATATTAATGAAATGAAGTTTTATTTCTGATGCATATCTATGTTTATTTTTATATATGTATTCTCTTGTGTTCCTACATAAAGTCTGGATCAATGATATTTGATTCGTCTGCTCTTCCTGTGTTTTTCTTTGCTTGTCCCCAATGAGGTCAAGGTATTAGGAGTTAAGGATTGAATTTGTTGAACATTTGCAAGGCCAACTTCATAAACTCGACAACCTCCCATGGAGAAATAAATTAAAGATGAGGGAGCAAGAGATCCCTTCAAAATATTGCTCGAAGAAGCCCTCAAGCGACAGAGGAATGTGATGATGGAAAACGTTTCCTAGATCCTTTGGGGGATGGCCACAAGTGATGCATATTCATCCAGCAACCACTTTGGAGGCACCACACCCTTAAAGTTACAAGTCAACTTTGATATTCCCATATTTGAAGGCTAGATAGATGCAGACACCATAGATAGATGGTTAAATCTGTTGGAAGGGTATTTTTCGGTTCATGATTTTTCCATTAGGGAAAAGATTACTTTTGAACTCCTTAAAGTCACCCCCCACATCAAGGACTCATGGTAAATGTATTGTGAGTAGAAGGAAGAGAGGGAACCCTCACTATTTTCAGCCCCACCAACTTGGAACTCTTTCTGAGATTCCATTAAGGAGCAGTGTTACCATGTCGGGAGCTATGAAGATAAGTACATAAACTGGACCATGCAACAGCAGGGAAGGGACCAAGATGTGTCGGAGTTCACAAATATTTTTCATACCCTTCACACGAAGTTAGGTATCAGGGATTCTAACCAGCATATGATACTCAAGTACCGTGGTTGTTTGCAAAAATACATACAGGATGAGATGGAGTTCCTAGACATCTCCTAGCTTGGCGCTGCCTACTGATACATTGTCAATATTGAACATAAGTTTAAATAGAAGAAGCGAGACTTTGGGTTTATGAATTTCAAGCAAGGGAAAGGCACCCCTAAACCATAAAACAAAGATAAACTCCAAGGTAAGGTGACCCAAGACAACCTATTGAAGCTGCAAGGAAAGAACAACACCACGAAGATAAAAAAGGAAACATGAATGTGGTGGGAGTTCCATAAGAGCCCCACTCATAATACAACTGAGTTTCGGGCCAAGTAGTCACTAGTGGTCGAGCTAAAGGCTTCAGAATCAGATGCATGTTTTGAATCTGAGTCAGAACCGAAAAAGGGGAATAAAAAAGGGAAGAACATTATTGATGCAGATCCATGTACCACTCTTGCTAGCACAAAGATCTAGAATATTAATCTTGGAGATCCAGAGGAGGCTTCACCACTGCAATTCATTGTTGATAGCAGGAGCCAAAAGAGCCTTATTTCAGCAGATCTTATGAAGGGTTTGGGCCTACTGACCACACCACACCCACAATTGTACACCATCGGGTGGCTTCACCAAGGACGAAATCTTCGTGTCAGTCAGCAGTGTTGCCTTCCCTACATTGTCCTCTTCACGGATGACATATTGTGTGATGTTTCTCCTCTTGAATTTTGTTATGTATTATTAAGCCAACCATACTTGTGGAAGCATCATCTTTTATATGAGTCAAGGCCTCACACTATTATTATTTCTTTGTGTAATAAGTTATAGAGGATACCGAAGGTAGCCCTGCCTACCACGATCTCTTTGATCTCTGATAACAAATGCAGTAAGATCATCTCCCAAAATTGGAAATTTGTTTTCTTTCTGATTCTCTCTTAAAGTAAGGGGAATATCGTGGCCACATCCATGGCCCCAGGAAGGGTTTCTCCACGCAGCAGAAGTAGGTGGATAAGTTCATGGAATAATACAAGGACATCTTTTCCTCACCCACAGGGACACCCTTGCACTGTTAGGTCAAGCATTCAATTGATCTGACTTCTATGGCACCTCTACCCAACAGGCCAATATATCACTACTCCATTTTGGAAAATTAAGAGATAAAGTGGAAAATCCAGGAGTTGTTGCCAAAAGGGCACATCTGACCAAGTTCCTCACCTTGTGGGAGCCTGATTGTACTTTTACATAAGAAGGATGGGACCTGGAGGATCTTCATTGGTTATTGGGAACTAAACAAAATCATTGTCAGGAATAGCTATCTATTTCCATGGATTGATGACCTTCTAGACCAACTAAAGGGGATAGGTATGTTAGCAAGATCGATCTGAAGTTTGGCTATCACCAGGTTTTAATAGAGCCCACATATGTATGGAAGACTGCCTTCAAATCCAAGGAAGGCCTTTTTGAATGGGTGGTTATGCCCTTTGGGTTGAAAAATTCTCCTGTTATTTTTATGAGGTTAATGGATGAAATATTGCGGCCCTTCACCAACTCATTGGTGGTTTTTTATTTGGATGAAATACTGATCTTCAACAAGAATGGGGAATAACACTTGCAACACATTCAGGAGCTCCTTCAAACCCTGCTGCAGCATGAATTGTGTGCCAACCTAGAGAAATTAACGTTTTTCATGAGTCAAGTTCAATATCTGGGTTACATCATAGATGATCAAGGCGTGCATGTGGATCTAACTAATATCCAAGTCATTCAGGATTGGCCAGCAGCGACCACTCTAATAGAGCTTCACAACTTTTTGGGCCTTGTAAATTTTTGTTGGAGGTGTGTTGGGATTCTCCCATATCACTTGGCCGTTGAGTCATATTAACAAGGATAAAGCAAAAGAAATTTTTTCCTGGTACAAGTCCCAATATAAGGCATTTGGTGAGTTGAAGTGTTGCCTCTACTCTACATCGATACTCACATTTCCATACCTGTAACAACCATTTGAAATTGAGACAGATGCCTCTGAATATGCTATTGGTATAGTTCTTACTCAGTAGGGGCATCCAGTTACATATCATACTGACACACTTTTAGACACAGTCTGAAAGTAACCCACCTATGAAAAAGATATGTATTCCATTCTACGAGCCTATTCACAATTGAAGCATTACATTATGGGGAAGGAAACGATCATCCACACAGACCACCAACCCCTGTAATTCATACAGACACAAGGGAAGTTGTAGAATTATCGCCATCGGAAATGGTCCAAATACCTACAACAATTTAATTTGAACATTAAGTACAAGAAGGGTAGCACCAATAATGTTGTAGACTGCATGAGCCAACCACCGATCATGTCGTTGATCACTGTGCTTGACTCTAATGTGAACGAGACATCAAGGTGGCCACATATTTATAAGAGTGATCCATAATTCAACAACAGATACCAGACGCTCCTTGAGGGCAAGCAAGTTCCAAATTTTCACCTCCAAGATGCACTATTATGTCACCTGGGACACATCTGTGTTCCTTCAAGCGAGCGTACCAAGATGATTTTGGAGATGGACTATAGTCAAGTCGCTAGACATTTCTGAGTAAAGAAAATAATGTCAGTGTTGTAGAATTAATTTTATTGGCCAAACCTTTGACATAATGTTGGGAAGTACTTTAGATCCTACACTTCCTGTGCCATTTCCAAACCAACCATTAAGAAGCAAAGCCTATATACTCCTATTTCTACTTCTAGTCGACCTCGAGAATCTATCTACATGTCGGGCCTTCCTTCTAGTGAGCATAAAAATGACTGCATTTTGGTGGTTTTCAATAGATTCTCTAAGATGGCCATTCTAGCAACCTTCAAGAAGAGTATCACAATAGAAGCCACTGCTAATCTCTTCTTTGAACGAGTGTGGATACATTTTTTGATCCCACAGTCCATTATCTCAAGCCGAGATAGCAAGTTCCTATGAAAATTTTGGTCAATTCTCTGGTCAATGCTAGTTACCAAGCTCCCTAAGTCCACAACTTTCCACCCCCAAACTAATGGCCAAAGAGAGTTTGTCAACAAGATGATCGTTGGACCATTAATTCACACTCCAAGGGTGCAACTTTTTGGACCATTAATTCACCCTCTAACACCTTAGGGATGAAAAATGTGGCCATATCGCACCATGGGGCCAAGGTCTAGGCTAACTGGCCACCGTTCCTGATGGACCCCTTTTCCTTTAGTGTTAGGTCACACCGGTCACATATGCCCTGGGGCGGGTCCCCAATCCTTGACCCCTTTAAGCCTAGCTCCTTATCCGCCGCCTATGGTAATGTGGGCGGAAGGTGGCTCACCCCCATATGGACCATATTTAAAACTTAAATATAAGCTTTTCACTATACCTTTCAAGGAAGAAAGTGTGGTATAATGGTTAGGCCTATGGTTGCTTGGTGGGAGGTCATGTGGCTTCCTTCTATTTCTCCACCTAAAAACCAATATCATTCAAACAGAAATATGCAAATATTTAACCAATGGAGAGAGGGAAAGTGGCAACCTGCCACTCGTCATCAAAAACCCAAAAAACACAGTCAAAACCCAATTTTTTCCATTTTTTTCTTGTTTGGGTAAATAGTCTAGGGGGCTATAACTTGAGATCCTAGTGTTGGATTAACGTGAAATGAATGTGGTTGGATTCAGAATGGCGAACACTTCAATTTAGCACTAGTTGCAACAAGTTCTAGGAACTTTCATTTTTGAGCATAAATTTGATCACCTGATCACACCTCGCCACTACAAACTTTTGGACTCGAAAGGTTTACTTCCCTAGTTCATATAAAGAGGCTGCAACTCAAAAATACCCAAAATCTCACTCCGAATTTCAAAAATTTCAATTGGTTCCCTTCAAGCCTCAATCATGGAACTTCACTTATCATCCTCATGAACACCTCTTGTCCTATCAAGAATCGAGCCAATATTCTCATCGTTCTTGTGGGAACAAAATATCGATGAGTGGAATCTAAACATTCTCTTTAATCTCATTTTTGCATAGCTCCAAAACACTTCATCTTTAGGTAAAAATTGTTGAAAACAAATTTAATTCCATCTTGGAACTTGGAAGCAAAATGAATATGCTTTAGCATCCTATTGATAGTGCTAGACCTGCAAACATATCAGGGGATCTCCCCAATAAGAAGTCCCAACTAGACCTCACACTGTGTGGAGTAGGAGTCCCAATAGTGGGTGGTAAAGTAGTGCCTTGATTGTGGTAGCATGAAAAGGTAAGTATGATAACTCTATCAAAATCAATTGTGTGACCTTGCAGAGAATCAATTGAGATGCATGGGGGTTCTAACACATAGATGGGAAAAGGAAGTGTGTCACTGAGAAGCCTGTAATAGTACACAACTTGAAATGAACGCACGAGCTGAATACCATCACATGTTGGAAGCGGAATAGTCCACAATCCAATGTGACGAGTTAATACAACAACACATCTTCAACAAGATTCATACAATCGCATACAAAATAGTTCATACACAAATGCGTAAGTGAAATAACATACATTGCTAAAGTAACTAGAATAGTCAAACTACAATAACAAAATATGCATGGAAACATGTTGTCTCAATTATATTATTAAGTGAAAGTTCCATCCATACATACACCATTGACATCCACTATCCCCAATAGTGGAACATTACAATCAACAATGCCTCCTCCTCCCAAGAGATGTACTCTCTCTATGCTGTGGAGAAGGAAATGCTCATCACAATACTCTCCAAGCCTTCTCTAAGAAATGCCTAGCGAAAATATTGGCTCCCAAAAGCTAGTACTATGAGATATGAGGTTCTACATATAGCAAAGAGTGGGGTGACTCTTCACATTCCTCTTTGACTCTTGGACTACCCTCATGACTCTTCACATTACATAGTGACTATTCATATTCCATAAGTGACACTTGGAATTTCACTTACAACATACTTACAATAATACAATTTCCACATATACCCATGTGGGAAAAAAATAGGCTTGAGTCAACCTAACAAGACAAACAAAATCACTTGGTGTCTTGCGCTAAGACCAACTAGCTAACCTCCTCATGGTGGTCTTCGGTGACAAAATGATACCAAGCTTGGTACTATGCTATCGTGTCCCCATATTGTTTGGGGATGTATTTATCAAAATAGACTCTCACCTCCATGACTTCATGGTATATGGTTTTGAAACCACTATCCATATCATCCTAAAACATGTGCAACGCTATCCTGAGTGTGGTTGGACCACCGATGTACTTCTGCATGTTCTCTGTTCTTAGATTCAAGTCATCACTGGTGGCTTCATGCTTCAACTACTATATGTACCTGTCGACCTCCATCATGACTTCGTTCTTCCTCATGGCTTGAGTGAGGGTTTAGATGGAAGGGATCCTGTGTGTCCTTTCTATGACATCCAAACCCCTATACAACCATACATAGGAAGCCTCAATGCTGGTGATGAGCGAAGGGAGTTTCTCATACTTCCGTATCAACATCTAAATCTGTTCTTTGTCTAGCTCTGTCTACGGCTTCATTATATTTTGCAAGTAAAGCAAGATTCCCTTGTACCTCATTTTTTATTCCTGTACATGCGCAATAGCAACATGGATGTCCTTGAGGGTTAGGTGCACACTACTGCTGAAAACCATGTAGATGGACAAACTCTTTGTGCACGGTGGTATCCAAAGTTGATATCTCCTCAAGTATTGATTTCTTCATTTCTTCCATAGTGTATCATATGGATAGCGCTATTCTTATCTTTGCCTCTAGAAAGGCCTTCACCATCTGATCTTTCTCTGCTATCAAGAACTTGACTGTCAAACTCGTGGCTTTTGCATAAGCTTGAGAAGCCTCATCCATGGAAACTGGATTTCTTCTAACATCTCATACAATCACCCTTTCCTTTATGTTCACAAGTGATTTGTGATCATCCAGGAGTTGCTTTCTACATTCTTATATAATCCTTTGATGTGACTTGTCAAATGACAAATTGTACACATGTTGGAAATAATACTGAGAGGGGGGGTGAATCAGTATTATCTAATTCTTTTAATAAATCTTCCTTATTTGTTCTTTGCATTAGTTTTGCATGTCAGTACCATAAAATAATGAGCATGAACAAAGAAAACAGATAGTCACACCAAAGAACACAAGAT
>APFE031082636.1:0-15072 GCA_000404065.3 Pinus taeda | reverse complement strand
CTTAGAATAAACAAAGAAGTTTAAACCATTCCTCGGGAATCACACGAGAAATATATTGTTCATATTTCTCCAAGACATCACATTTGACACATTCATAATGACATTTAATAGCACAATAATCATACATAGAAAATCCACTTGTACCTAGGGCATAATAAGCACTTATCTTATAATGAAGGACCTAGCAATTGAGTTTATTTCTTGAGCACTCTACCCAGCCTTAGACTGACCTATATTGTATTCTTTCTTATAGCCAATCACCCTCAAGCTAGATTATGGAGCTTGAGGAAGAGTGCTCAAAGTAATTAACTAATGGCACTAGTTAACATAGGGAATGTAAAGGTCAACCCCCCTCCATTCACCATCTAATGAAGGGAGTCCAGAGATTACAACATTTCCACCCTTCAACTAAAATAGGGAATCTAGAGACTACACCATCTCCACCCACCATCCAATATAATAAGTCAAGTTGAAATAGGGAATATAGAGGATACTCCACCTCCACCATTAGAGAACTTCCTTTAGTGGTTCCACCCTAAATGCGGAGTCCAAAATTCACTAAGAATGAACCAAAAATCTAGTAAGGAAGACATTAGGGTGCTCCTTAACAAGGATTCTGAAGAGAAATATCTCCACCAAGTAGCTAAGTAAGGGAATCCAAATACTATACCATATCCAACATCCAACTAAAATATGGAATCTAAAGACCTTGACCCTTCACCGAAGAGATTCCTATCAACACTTTTAGGGCTTAACTGAGAACAATTTTTCTCCTCTCTTTAGTTATACCAACAATAGTATATGCCTCCTCTCTTAGCCCTTATGTTGAGTATCCTTTCTTATTTTTTTCTCAGATTATGAACAATTCCCCTTGATATTTTAAGTCTCATATATTTTTTTTCTTTCCTTTTTTCTTCTCTCACTTATGCTTGCAACCATGCCAACTCTCCTCATCTTTTCCTTTTCATGTATGCCTATGTCTTTGGCCCCTCCAAACATTCAAATCCCCTAGTCCACTTTGTTGTTGCCACGTTATGGACGATATCCCCTCCCATCATCTTCCCATCACGAGGATTGTAATAAAATCAATCTTCCTCATGGTCATGTGCCTCCACACCCACTTCCTGCCTATGAAACTCCTCGTCATTCAATTTTTGTCCTCTTTGCTTATGATTTTTTGCAAGAGGAGTATAGTCCTCTTTCCTTCTTCTTCAATTGAATTTAAAACAAAGTAAGCCCCTTTAAAGAATTTTTACCATCATCCCATGGTTGTCATTAAAGTAAACACACTTCTTCCATTTTTCCAAAAAATCTCTCTCCCCAAGCTCTAAAATTCGTGTGTCCCAATTCTCAGTTATTTTAATTATAGAAAAATAATTTAAAAAATATTTACAAGAGGGGGATTAGTGAGGGTTTTTCAGATTTTCCAAGGATTTAGCATGCTCATGGTTCTCTCTTGATAATTCTAAATTAATTATTCAATATGATATATTGTATTCCTTGAATCAAAAACTACGAATACAACAAAAAAAATTGTTTTCTTCCATATATAAGTTCCTCATTTAAACAATTTTTTTAAAGGAAATGTAACTTCATATAAAGATAACAAGTTTATTGGTCATTTCTAAAAGACTTTATGGAAGGAATTTTCATGAGTTTGAAGTTTAGTGATGCATAATGTCTATATATTAATGGGAAAATTGACATGGTTAATAGATAACTTGGAAGTCCATTAAATTTCCTAACCATAGAGAAACCAAGATATTGGGACAATATCTAGTAGTAGTCATAGATAAACCAAGATAGTAATACTTGATGTTACGGTAAAGAGATTTTGTATGCAAGAATTATATGGGTGGGGCTATATCAAAGGTTCCTTTCGAAATAGTGAATGAATGGGAACCGCAATAAGTTACAAATTTGACAATTGTTTCTCAAAGAAAACAAGAGGTATGTATATACAAAGTCATCTGTGAGGCATATTATAAAGGTTCACATTCCAATTCAATAATAAATACAACAAAGTAGCCAAAAGTACAACCAAAGCTATGACAAGAAAAGGTCACTGATGAAATTCTAGAAGGGAGATCTTGTCTTTGTAAATTTTAGAGACAAAATATTTGGGAAGGACATGTGAAAAAATAACAATGAAGTAATTGGATCTTGGAAAAGATCATGAAATGAAATTTATGATAATTCTTATGTGTTGAAATTTTGAAAAAATTTTGTATATCTCAACCAATTTCATTGTGTAGGTTAATAAAATACTATGTGGGTTTTATACTTCAACATATCTTTGATTCAAAATAGCATATTTTAGAGCAAGACGGAGCATATATTGTAGAAATAGTTTATTTAAGAGTTATATGAAAGACTTGAAGAATGTCGAGTTCACTCGGAAGGTAAAGGTTAAGAGGAAGTCACATGGGTTTTAGAAAAAGCTTGGGCCAAATCAGTAAAAGATATTAAAATCATTATGTTAATGTTATGAAAAAAATATCTTTTTGTTTTACTTAAGGATCCTGCTTCTAGAGAAACTTTATACTAGTTTTGATACCTCTTGACAAGGCAAAAAGTTATTTTAGTTATTAAGTCTTAGGCCCAAATCTCATAGGAAGGAGTTAAAGGTGGAGCTAATTGTGGGGGATACACTACATTAAGGTGTCTCCAAGCATAATAGAATCTGACACCATTGTGATGAAAATATTACACTAATAGAAAAATCATTCTTCCGTAAAAAAAATTAGATTATCTCTGGCCTAGGCACAATTTAGTATTGAAAGCAAAAAAAAATACTATAAAAAATTGTTAAAAAATGAGTATACACCCCACCCTAGGCAGATTGATGGTATACACAATAAAATTCGTTATTAGTAGATATGTTAGAGAAAGATTCACTTCTATGATCCACCCCCTTCTTTGGTGCATAAATGATGTTTTGTAGGGTGCACTAGTTATATGCTTCTTAATTTTAAAATTTAGACATTAGCTACTATTAAAAATCAATAAAAAACATCTCAACCTTATTTAATGAGATTTTAATTATGCCTACTAAGTCATTGAAATATATATGGTTCATGGTATAACAAAAATGGAGAACCTGGTAAATGGGCACCTCATCATTTGAATAGATATGCAGGTTGTTTTATATTGGAAAAAGATGTTGAGATACGAAAGAGTTTTAGTAGCTAAAAGACAAATCCAATGAGTTGTTAGAAATTTAGTGTTTCTTCTTACATTGAGGTGAGGATGGGTTTAGTATTTTTAACATTTTGATCATAGTTACCATGTGAATAAGAGAAAAAGATACATAAATTTGAAAATCTAATTCATATGTCCAATAATTCAATAGAGACTCAATTCAGTAATCACATGGATGACCAGCAATCTGGTTAATATTTTTTGTTTTTCACAAGTTTATTGTTTAAGGTCTATTTTTGCATATCTCTGCAACCATCGAAGATATATACAACAATATTATTTATAGTGTTAATGTTGACTTGGATGTTTGAATGCTTAAATAAATAAATATATTCTGGAAGCTCAAAGGAGTGTATATATCATAAAGCATTCTCTACTATAGGTTTGTTTTACAATCGGGTTAATAGTTGCGTGTAGGAAACACCATGTTAGAAGTTGCCAATTATTTCCCTATATTTGGGATAATAGCTAAGATTGGTTCCTTTGGTTTGGTTTGTTTTTCCTAATCTATGTTTCTGGAAAGAACATATAAAAGGTAATTTTTTCTTTTATGTAAAAAGTTTCTTATGTAACTTTTTAAAAGCTATAGATAGATTTAGAAAAAATATGACAGGTTGTTATTCATACATGTATGTCTATAGAGGCAATAAGAAAACATAAAATGAATGGAGAGTGGGTTGAATGGTTGGATAATGTATGCCTGTGAGTTTCCTATTGTAAATCTCCCTTGAATAGTAATAATATCTATTATGATTACCTTGTGGATGTTACCCTCACAAGGAGGGTTTTACTATGTAAAATGTTGTGTCAATTTTTGTGTTTGATTATTCCGCTATCTTGTTTTTTTGCTATTATTTTTAGCAATTTAAATTTATTTTCAGGTTATGTTTCCGTTGCTCAACTCAACAAGTGATATCAAAGATTTCAAGAAAAGTTTGTGTTAATGGCAAAGATGCAGAGTGCAAAGTTTGAAATTGAAAAGTTCAATGTGAGTAATAAATTTGAGCTATAAAAGGTTAAGATGCAGGATATGCGCGTGCAGCAAGGGGTGGAAAAGGCATTGTTGGTCAGGGGAAAGAAACTTGTGGGCATGGATAATGATGACTAGGAGGACATGTATGCAAGAGCCCTTAGTGTTATTCATCTATGCTTGGAATATGATGTGTTTTTTAACATCATTGGAGAGAAAAAAACTATAGGCTTACAGACCAAGCTAGAAATAATTTATATGACGAAGTCCTTGACAAACAAAATCTACTTGAAGTGGCAGTTATATAGTTTGTTGATGATCAAGTGCTCAAAATTATGCTCAAAAATCAAAGTTGTCAAAATGGTGTGGAACCTAAACAGTAGCATAGTTATTATTACCTTGAACCCGGTGCAACTCGTTTCGCGCGAAACAGACACCATATGCTCCCAAAAATGTGATCTGTTCACTTTGTCAAATAGGGAAAAAATTTGCATGTGGCTGATAGGGATGTTGATTGGGCATCCATACCACCTAGTTGGGAAGGGGAATATTGTAGATAGGTGTGGATCTGTTTACTAAAAAGAAAAGTTGATATATTTCATGATTTTAAGTATTATAGAACTTTGGTTGAAAAGAGCACTGGAAGGTCAATTAAATGTTTGAGAAATGAGAATGGAATCGAGTTTACTTCAAAGGAATCTGAAAATTATTGCAAGTAATTTTGGATTGAAAGACATAAAACCATATTGTATACTCCTCAGCAAAATGGTGTTGTTGAATGCATGAATATGACTCTTCTAGGGAGAGCAAGGAGTAAGCTCAGTAATGCCAAGTTGTAGTAGGAATTGTGGGAAAAAACAATTCTTACAACGTGTTATCTAGTAAATCGGTCACCATCAACTATAATTAACTATAAGATTCTGGAAAAGGTATGGACAGGTCAACCTTGTGATTATTCAAATCTTGAAGTTTTCGGTTGTGATGCTTATGTTCTTATTCCAAAGAATCAATGTTCCAAATTAGATCCAAAATTGAAAATACTAATCTTTGTTGGATATGGCAATGGAGTTAAGGGATATAAATTGTGGGATCTTGCTACCCACAAAATCATCATTAACAGAGACGTCATATTTGATGAATCGTCACTCATAAAATCAGATATAGATGGTGAAATGAAGTAGGTAGAAAGTACCACATATTGGATGGTGTTAGTTGGAATCTCAATTTTCTTCAAGGGAGGAGCATCATGACGATGTTCATGAAGAAACTCCTATAGAAGAAGAAGAGGACACAAAAATTTCTCAGGAAAGTGAGGAAATATTGCAACAAATTGTACGAAGGTCTACATGAATGAGATATTTTCCTAAAAGGTGTGATGATTTTGCTACATCTGTTGCTATAATTTCAATGATGGAAAACCTAGTTGTTGTCAGGATGCAATGGAAGTATCTAATAGCGATAAATGGAAAGTAGCAATTAAAGAGGAAGTGGATGCCTTACAAAGAAATAAGGCATGGGATCTTGTGGAACTTCCTAAGGATAGGAAAGTTGTCAGTTGCAAGTGGGTTTAAAAATTGAAGAAAGGATTTAATGATATTGTTCAGAAGTACAATACAAGAGTGGTTACAAAAGGATATTCTCAAAAGGAAGGTATTGATTTCCATGAGGTTTTTTCACTAGTTATTAAGCTTATTTCAATTCGAGTTGTGTTAGCATTAATTGCATTACTTGATCTAGAGTTAAAGAAACTAGATGTTAAAAAAACATTCTTACATGGAGATTTGGATGAGGATATATATATGGAACAACGAGAAGGGTTTGTTTAAAATCACTATAAGATGTTTGTTTACAAACTCAAAAAGTCATTGTATTGCTTGAAGCAATCTCCCAAACAATGGTACAAGAAGTTTGATTCCTTCTTGATGAGCTACAATTTTACCAGAAGTGAGTATGATCACTGTGTTTACCTTAAAATGTTGGAAAATGGAATATTCATTATTGTGGTGTTATAGGTTAATGATCAATAAAATAAAGACTCAATTGACTAGAAATAAGAATGTTATTAATAAGAGTGTTGTTAAGATACTCTATATGAATAGGGGTGTTGTTAAGATACTCTATATAAAAATGCCACCTATTCAAATCGCCAAAATATAACAATTAATTTTTTCCAACACTTAAATTTGACCTAAAAACTAATAGTTTTATTTTATTTAAACACTTAATTTTTAATAATTTAAATAAAAATAATAACAATTATTTTATTCACTCAAATAAATTTGTATTAAGGATTTATTAAAAATTACATATCATAACAAATTATTAAAAAATTATATAAACTTGTATACATTACAAATTACAAATTTATATATATATTAAAATTATAGAATTCAACCTTTTTTCAAACTTATACAAATTACATTTATATTCAAATTTATGTATAAAATACTAATCCAAGGGTGAAAAAAGAAGATATCGTTTCATGTTGCAAAATGAACTTATAATAAATAAAGACCTTATATGCAGTTGTCATTGTGAAAGAAAAACTAACTTGCCCAACCAAATCCCCACAATGAATTTTGACAAGGTGATCGCAAACGTTCAACCCAACAGCCAGCACTCTGAAAAACTAAACGGTATCCCATGTCAGGCAGTTGTTCATTGTCCAAGCCTCCTCCTTATGATGTCATTCTCACTTAATTCTCTGCGAAGTTGAATTGAAACCGAACTTGGTCAAAGAAATCTCGTCCAATAAAAGATGAAATGGAATGTGGTTATATGGCGAAGTTGAATTGCCCGTAAAATAAATGTCCACAAACTGAAATGCTTAGCTTACATTTTACCAATAGCCCACATCGGCCAAATCTGGTTATAGGAAGCACACGCCTAGTTTTTTTCAGAAGAAAAAAACCATATTTTCTTATATTAAGATAATATAAACGACTGTGTGACATAGAAAGGTCCAGAATAGTGCGATAAACCAAAAGAGCCACATTTAGCTTGATAATCCAAATATATAGGAGCCTAACTGCTCATTTTCAAAACAGATGGATCGATCTGTGAATGATACAGATCCATAATAAAACTGGAACAATTTAGAGAAAATTAAACATGATCTCCATAAGAAATTGTCCATAAAAACAGATGATCAAAACAACTGAAAAGATATATGAAAAAGACACCAGGTCCGTTCAACCCGAAAGGTCATGATTGGCCTTGATACGAAGCCAAAGAGATGACAAAGGCCTCCTAGAATTCAGGAAGATTGATTCATTCCTCCATTTCCACAGGAACCAGCAGACCAGAACAAACAAAGAATGCCAGGATGCGATCTGTTCACTCCACCATTTGAAACCATCCTGTACAGAGGAAAAAAAGTGGTAAGGAAAACCAAAAGATATGGAGAGATCATACCAGATAAGAAGAGATGAGGGGCATTGAAAAATCATCTGTAAGTTTGTCTCAGCAGCATTCCGACACATGGCACAATGACCCGGACCCTGCCACCCTTTTCTTTGAAGCACCTCCCATGTGAGATTCCTGTTCCAGAAAACGAACCACGAGAAAAGGATCATTTTTATCAAGCAGGAGACTTTCCATAATGGGGGAGGAAAGATCAATTGATTGGAGATTGTTGACCCCATGGAAAAAGCTGCATACAGATCCTTTACGCGGATGGGTAAGGGAGAACGGGGAAGAGCCCACGCCAGAACATCCTTTGAACCTGTACGATGAATCGCTAATCCCTTCAATGCTTAAAGAACAAATCTCCAGATAGGACAAATGGAAGGAGGCAAATGAAGGACCACTTCATCCTTCCAGACAGGGGAGGTAAAACACCAAGATTTTATCAACTTATCCCACGTGAATATGCCTTTTGAGTGGAGAAAAGAAACCAGAGAAAGAGGGATAGGAGAAACCAAACCGTTCATAATGGAATCAAAACCAATGAGGATGCTTGTACCCGAGAAAATCTTCCAGCATAAATTTTCCATAAAGAAAGACTGATTTTTCCTGAAGCTTTGCCAGAAGGCAGACCCCCTTTTTATCCCCAAGGATTTCCTTCTATACCAATACTCCATACTTCTGCCTTTTAAGTATTTCCTGTTAATAAACATGCTCCACGGTCCCTCACCAAAGATGCCTCTATGATGAGATTTACAAAGGAGAGCATTTCCAAAAGACCTCATGTGCAAAAGACCCCAGCCTCCAGCCTTTCTCGATCTAGAAATAGCATCCATCTTTACCAAATGAATCTTAGACTGATAGGATTTCCCTCCCCATAAAAAGTTTGCAGCTAAAGAGCACATTTTTTTGATAATAGAAGCAGGTAGAAGATAGAGATGGGCCCAGTAGACCGCTAGCTGAGATAAAACAGCCTGAACCAAAATAAATCTGCCTGCTAGAGAAAGGAGTCTAGATTCCCATCTGGAAATCCTATTGTAGAAATGGTCAACAAGCCATTGGCAGTCCCTTTTTTTGTTCCCTTTTGCCTTCAAGTTGAAACTCAGGTATTTTATGCCATTTCCGATCGAAGCCTGACTGATGCCGATCATTGCTGCAATCCATAGAACAAGCTCCATATTTGCTTCGTTATGATACAACTTAGATTTTTCCTTGTTAATGAGGATTCCAGAGGCTGACTGAAATTTTTGAAGGATGCTATATAGACCTGACCAGGAAGCTTTGCAAAGCGGAAATCAAATCATTTAAACTTTTTTTAAAATATTATAAAAGGGAAAATAATAAGTTTAAAGATAAGGTGCCAATTTATCCATATCCATTTTTTAAAAGCCAATGAATAATATTTATTTTGATTGAACCCTGATCCTTTATCTCATATTTATTAATAAAAATATTGTATATTTAGAAACCTTATTTTGCAATTTTGAAATCGGAAACTTTGACAAGGATGTCTCTGGTATAATTGAGCGAAATTTTTTATTTTTTACAATTCAATATGATATGTTTGGTTATCAAAATTGAAATTTTAATTATCTATTAAAATAAAAAATTATTTAAAAATCTAAAAAATTAAATACCTCTTGAGTCATTTTAAATGGTGATAATCTCAAAATGGTAAATATTTAAAAAACACACATACTATTGTACTCCAACATCTATCAATGGTACATACTTGGATCGTTCCAAATTTATGTTTTGAAATAACTCTTGTTACCTCCATTTATCAACCCGACACATCGCTAGATTTAGGCACATGCCACGAAACACACAAGAGCGTTGGATCAACACCGCCATTAATAGAGAGCGCAACACTATTAAAATTAAACTATTTAAACTCCCAATTACGCAATTGAGGAGAAAATTGCTACTAATACAACATATCGCCGTGCCAAATTAGCGTAGCTATATACGCGACACATACATCAATTCTATGCAGAAGGAACAATCAGAATCAGGCGCTAATTTGCGTACCCTAGCCATAGTTCAACATTATGAATACAAACCTCCTAAAGTACTCTGGGAGTAATAAGCACTTAAAAGCAGGTGATATTCTCGCATCACGTCATCTTTGTTTCTTCTGCGTTACTCTTATTAGCCTTGATGCATATTAGAATGGCTTAAAATTGTGGTCCTTCGAACGTTTGGCCAAATTTCCAATTTGCAGGAGCAACGTTATAGGTATTAGGAAGTGATAGTTCTCCCGTCGCTCGTGGTGACCTGGAAGGAGAGACTCTGTCCATTCAAATAGGAGTTGCTCTGCCAATTTTGTCCCCAGTTTCGGGACATTGCTTGCCAACTACCCAGTTTTGGGACATTGCTTGCCAACCAGTGTTGGAGCCTTCGATGGAAATGACCTCCACATCCCCTGTACCCATTGTTCACATTCCAACACATCACAACCCTTTTGAATCCCTCTGGCACATGAGAAGTGCTCAACAAAATTTACCAGTCAAGAAATTTTAATTTTAATTTTAATTTTTACAAGTTTTTTTTAAAATTAAATAATATTATAAAATGCCTTATGAAGGGTGGCTTATCCATAGGACATTTCAAAAAATTCCAATTCTTTGACTGATGTAACACTCTAAAGTCTGTAGGAGGTTCCAGCAACCTGTAATGGGACATAATGGAGGTTATTCATCTATTCCAAGGCCATTAGTCAAAATGGGAACATTGATAGAGTTAGGGGCCATGACATGAGGTTTATGTTTGTATTTGTAGATAACATAGATTTTTTTTTAGCATATTGGTATCCATGAACATGGCATATTTTGAACGTATCAAAGATTTAGAAGAAACAAACGACAAAAGATAGAATTAACAATGATTGAGGTAGATTATTCTGAGCCTGTGAATCTTGCCTGCATTGATTTTTCAATCCCAACCTTACGACTTGTGGAGCACAAGTTGGCAAGGTACTTTTAACTCTCAGTTTTAATTTTCAACTTTCATTTCCTTGGCCTTTCATTTAGTTCATTGATTTACGCGAAACCTATTAAAATTGTTATGTATGGAATGGTTGATTGATCTTTAGATACTCATATGTAGACTAAGCTCTTTTTTTTATATATATCTTCTTTCATGTCATCGATGAAGATTTTTTGGACTAAGTCTTTGAGCAAAGTCGAGGACTTTTTTCCTTTTTTTGGACTAATTCTTTGAGCAAAGTCGAGACTTTTTTCCATTCTTTAGTAGGAAACCATGAAATTGTTGTGGAATGAGAACCATCAAGGTTACACTCCTTATCAAGCAGAATTTCTTAATCTTTCCATTCAACCCGAAGGTTTGATATGAATTTGTGTCTCCTTATATTTATTTATGCTTGTAATTACATCTTCCTTTGCTCAACTCTGAAAAATCAATCTATTGAAGTATTTTACTTTATATTTTTTCATATATTCATTTTTCCAGGGGATTGGAAGGGGATTTATGAAGCTTTTGAAGTGTAGACAAAGGAAAGTGATTTCATGGTCCCAATCAACAACCTTCAGGGATGCATTTTAGCATTCGAAAAGATATTTTTCATACTTGTCCCGCGCTCAAAAATAGATTAAAGTGACAATATTGAAACTTTTACATCATAATCACATACTACATTTTTTATGAGATTACCCCATTAAATGGTGATAACTATGCTTACTGATTCACAAACCTTTTTTCATCTTGTAAATAACTACTACTATCTACTACATCTTCCAGGATGTCCAATATATTCGAATACCCCTATGAAAACGTGTTCCACATAGATATCTTGAGATAGTATAATATGGTTCCTTACATTTTCCATGAAGACATCATTATCTTGAAACTTTGATGTTCAACATCGAAATCTTGAGATAGCATAATAAGACCGATAAAGTTCTTTCTTTAGGATTTCTTTTTAGTGAACATTGGTATATAGACAAAGTAATCTCTTTATTAATTTAAACTCTTATTTTATAGTAATAAATGAATACATTCTCACTTTATAGTAATAAATGAATAATTTTTCATTTCACCGTAATAAATGAAATAAATTAGTTAAAGAAGTAATTTTATCATGTTTAAAATTAGATTAAATTGATAATATTAACATTCTTACATCATAACCATATTTTCTGTTGTACCTTGATTTTATTTCCTAATTTGCAATTTTTTTTCTTTCTTGTCAACTAACCATTAGACAAGATTGTTTAATTTTGACAACCATTCAAACAAGATTGTTCAATTATGAGATTACCCCATTAAATGGTGGTAACTACGCTTAGTGATTCGAAGGTTTTTTATATTCTTGTAAATAACTACTGCCATCTCTTTTCTAGTTTTAGATGATTATGTGACTTACAACCATAATGCTTACAAAATCCTAGCATTGCTACCATTTGAACTTACTGTAATCAAGCTTACTACTAAGCTTAACATTTGTAAAATCAAACTTTATTTAAAACTGTGTATTTATTCTCTTATCTTAAAATTCTTTTTTCTTTATTAACTCTATAGTTTTTAAAAACATACAAATTAAAACTAAAAAAAAAAATGAGAAATAATAAGTGTGTTTCCCATAAAATTATGTAGAGTTTTGAATCGGGAAAAGTGTTAAAATGAAACTCCAGGGCTCTATTAATAACCACACAACCAAAGATTGGTCTGCATACAAGGCTACAACTTAATTTCTTAGTCTGGTTGGTCTTCCCAAAATATATAGACTACCAATAGCTATCCACACAACTACTATTGTGTCTCCCTTTTCATTCTCTCCATTTGGCATCTAGGAAAGAAGTTGTGCCTGTGGGTGTCCATGTAGTTGCTGCTATGAAGGGTTTTTAAAGAGATGTTGAAATCATATAAAAATTAAACGAAAAGAAACCATATTATTATAAAAAGACGTCAAGAAAAAGAAACCACATTATTAGAAAAATACATCAACCAAACTTGAATTTATTGTAAGGACCAAATTTGAGAACCATTTTTTAACAAACAAAAAAAAAAACCAACCAAGCCATACAACAACAACAATGCAGATGTGTATTACATATTACAATATTTCCCTATTAGATATAGAGAACGTTAGTTTTAATTACATAAATTTTTGAATTTATGGAGCTTGAAGATTTTAATGGACATGAAAGTCTATTGATAGTGGTCTTTGATTAAGCAATGTTAAGACAAAAGTTTAGTTCCCTTGGTTGTTGAAGGTATATAATAAATTAGAAATAAATGAAAACTAAAAAAACTTTTTTGAGTGTGCAAATAGATTTATATTTTCAATGATGTTAATTCAAATACTTTTGAATATTATATAATGAATAGAAGAAACATATGTTTACCTTCTTTTTAATAGAACTTAAGAAAACTGTTTGCCTATTTAATAAATTTTATTGAGATTTTATAGTGTTTTAATGTAGTCACTTTTTAAATTTTAAAGATTTAGAAGGACACCATTTCATTCTGTCATTTTTTTTTATGAAAAGTTTATTTAATACACACTTGTTAATAGAAGTACAATTTTTTTACACTTTTCACCTTTGAAGGATTAAATAAATATATACCCTTTCAAATAAAATGAAAACTAAAACTACCCACTCGTAGTATGGTAATCCTATAAGTTGGGAATCCTAAGTTGGTAATAAGCACCCAATTAAAGTAGGAGTGCTCATTGATCGTGAATCCAACTCCTCCCTCCCTCACGCATGGCACCCTGCACGGATATATATTAATCTTGCAGCTTAGCATTTCATCGTGATTAAAGTAAAGTTGGGAATAAAATTTCAGGATTGAAGAATAAGAATATAGTGTTGAATTACGTAATCATTGATTACCTCCTAAATATGATTGGAACAATGCCACTTCTGTAAATGGCGATCTGTTGAAAATCAGGCTGAGCCATGTCGAAGTGTTGGAGACGTGGATTGCACCATCCTCGATTGTCGTTTGGAAGAGCATTATTAGGGGGACAGAGGTTAGTCGCAGTAACTGTTACAGTGCCCGTAGACACCACTGAGGATCAGAGTGGTGGTTGCATTTCATTTGGTAGCAGGCTCCACAACTAGCTCCATTGTTGCAAAGCGTTGTGCTCAAAACTGCAGTATTCGTTCCACAGCCTTGGCTATATAGGTTACCGTATCCGCACGCACTGCCTGTCCGATTAATTTCAAGGTCGATTTGCTTAGGCTAACATATGGTATAAAATAATGATCTAAAGTTGAAAATGAAGTCAATATTATTGAACGTACTACGCCCATGCACACGTCGATTGTTGAAGATTGAACTTACCCATTTTTCCCGACACATCGTTGCCACCGTAAAACGTATCATGTGTGTTGAATATGTAATTTCAATGTAGCCGTACCAACACCCGAAACCACAACAGCAAAACCACAAAACCGCCGGTGAGTTTCTCGGACCGCCTTTGCGTAAAGGCAGTTTTTGTACATAGGCGCTCCGAGAAGATATAGTGCTGACGCGTGGCTGAGGTGTGACATCACCCTCTGACAATTTCTCGGAAGGTAAATGTCAGTTAAAAAAGGCCTTCCGATATTCACCTCAGCCGTTTGATTCTAGGAGGGCAAATCAACGGTTGACGGGCATCTCAACCTGCATACGGCCAACATTAAAAGCTTGGCGTGGAGTAAAATCAAGTTTCATTTTGACCATACCTTTATTAATGAATTGTCATATGCGTAGGTAGATATTTATGTTTTTTTTACGGCACGTAATATGTCTTTTATGATGGAGGTATGGGCAAGTCAACGTTTTTTTTAATGTTTTTGCCATATAGTTTTTATGGCATGTGTGTTGAATATAGTTTTCAGTTTTTGCACACAGGAGAAACAGAGTTTGCAGCAGCGAGGATTCATGAACCAGAGGATTGCACAGCAGTGCAAGGTTGAAGATCTGTATTAAAAAAGGGACGAACGCATATGTATATGAGGGGGTTGTAATGGTTTTTTTGGGTGTTTTGTATTGCTCAAATGAAGCGGAGCAAGTGTGAATGAAAAATGATTGTGTGAAATTTACTTTTGAGATTGAAAAGTTATGTAAGAAATTTTAGAGCAGTAAACTTTGTAAGATGTTTTTTTTACAGCAGTAAATGTAAAAGCTCATCTTTACAGTAGTAAATGTGAATGTAGATTTTACACAGCAGTGCAAAAATCAATTATAACATAGGCAGAGTAGTTTTGTTTTTGGTGAAATGTTTTGGTGAATCCCTCTCAGCATAGAGGATGAATATGTATCAGTGAATTTGTTTAATGAATAGAAATCTTTTTATGGTGGTGGAATACTCTGTTCTCAGTTAATTTTTTTTTAAAAGCTTCCCTGTGCACAAAAGATCCTGGAGTAAAGGAAACAGAGCATTGTCTCTATTTTTTTTATTTTTCTGTTTTTGGGATTTTACCAGAAAAATCCCCAACAATGGTATCAGAGCAGGTTTAGGCTCTTTGAAGGTGACAAAGAAG
>APFE031082625.1:0-10278 GCA_000404065.3 Pinus taeda | reverse complement strand
GCAAGGCGATCATGACCACGATACGTTGCTAGGGTTTTCACTGACCTGCGGCGGCAGGCGGTTCTGATCTGTGTCGGACCGGCCTGACTGTGGCAGCTTTCTGCCTGGACGGTGTCTGGGCGCAACTCAACAATGGACCCCCCGCTGGGGGAAGGCGACAAAGAAATGCAGGACGGCAGCAACCCGCAAGGACCGGAGCTTACCAATGATGATGACTCAACCCTCAATACGACAGCTGAGGAAACCATGAATAGTATCAGCAGCAACGCAGCCAATAAGGTAAAATCTTCTACCTGTAAACCTGTAGCAGCCTGCAGGCCTGAAGTAGAATTACCCAGCCATTGTATAAATGCCCGCATTCAGTTTATGCAAGATCGAGCCCTCATTGGCAAATTTATGGGACTTTGGCCCACAGAAAGGGCTCTAAGACTCTGGATAAATAGAACATGGCAACCCAAAGGCGAAATAACCCTCTTAATAGGACCAAAAGGCTTCTTTACAGCCATCTTCAACTGTCTTGAAGATAGAAACAGAGTATTTGAGGGCGGGCCTTACTTTTTCAACTCGGCAGGGCTTTTCCTCAGAGAATGGAAAGCCAGATTCAACCCAGATTCGGAAGATCTAAGTTATGCCCCAGTCTGGATCCGCTTATACTCACTCCCTTGGGAGTACTGGGGAGAGGATTCGTTAAAAGCTCTTGGCTCAGCGTTGGGTGACTTCGTCAAAGTGGTCGAAGAAACAAAAGCTAGGAGATATACCACCTATGCCTCTTATGCCAGAATATGTGTCTATATGGACCTGAAATAGCCTCTTCCAGACACAATACGCTTATTTCATGAAGATCGTGATTGGATCCAAGTCCTAGACTACGAGCACGTCCCGTTTCGCTGCAGGCGGTGCCATACTCTGGGACATCTCTTCCGAGATTGTCCTCTGAATATCAAGACTGATGTTTCAAGCAAACCAGATTCTCAAACCCAGGATGGGTTCACCAAAGTCACAAATCGAAGAAGGCGACATAAAAATAATCCAGCTGCTCAAAAAGGGAAAACAGAGATGGCATCGAAATCTCAGCCGTCAACAAGCAACAGCTTTGAAACGTTAGCACAAGAAGACCAACCGGAAATTCCTGGATCGAACTCAAAAACTGCCAAATCCAACAAGCCAGAAGCACTACTGAAGAACCAAGAAGGTGGTAAAGCCAAATCCAACAAGCCAGAAGCACTACTGAAGAACCAAGAAGGTGGTAAAGAACAGCCAAATACAGAGACTTGGACTAATCCGGATATGGAGATAGATAACCCATCCCACACAAAGGATAAAGGAAAAGAAGCAGAAAGTCACATGCAGGAGGTACAGCTCATGGATGATGACAGTGAATCAATCGATGTGGGGGAACTTGACCTCCTTGGACTAGAGCAAGCATGCAAATCAGGTAACTTCGATAAAATCCCCGAAACACAAGTGGACAATCTAGTAGAAATTTTGAAAAGGGCCCAAAAGAAATACTCACTTGGAATCCAGACAGGCAGCCAATGGGATGGCAAATTTATATACAAAGACAGCAAAAAAAGAGGCAGAAAGACTGCTCTAGAAAGAACAATCAAGATTGGAGAAGTTTTGGTGGAGTCAGGCAGATATGCCAAACTCACCAAATATTTCAACACCAACCCCAAAGTTTCTCAATGAAGCTAATCTCCTGGAATATTAGAGGGCTGAACAGCCCCAGGAAAGGAAAACTACTCAAAAACTTGATCATGGAAGACAAACCAACCATCCTGTTTCTACAGGAAACAAAATGTAACTCAATAACCCTGGAAAGGATAGCAGCCACAGCTTGGCCAGGGGGACAAGTCACTACGGTAGATGCTCAAGGCGCCTCAGGAGGATTGGCGATTCTCTGGGATGCAGGGAAAATTCAACTAAATAATACTCATGCAAACAAAAATCACATTCAAGCAGATTTTCATATAAGAGGCACAAATATACATTGCCATTTAACTAATGTTTACTTCCCTCAAGAAGGCCCTCAGAAAGCAGCTATCCTAGACAATATATCTCAGCTCAACGCTAATAGGCAGCATCCGCTTTGGATTTTGGGAGGCGACTTCAACATGATAGCCACAACGGAGGAAAAAAAAGGAGGCAGATGCAGGATCAATAGAGACGGCACCTTACTTAAGGATTTCATCCAACATAACTAGTTGATCGATATTCCAACTGCAAATGGCCTATTCACCTGGACAAACAAGCGGGTTGCCCCTCTACAAATTGCGTCCCGTCTGGACAGATTTCTATTATCTGACAACGTTGTCCATCTTGGTGGAGAGTTTACAGCGCATATAATACCTTTTTCTGGATCTGCCCATTGGCCAATAGAACTACATTGGAATCGGCCGGGAAATAGCATAAAAAGACCATTTAGATTTGAAGCTGTCTGGATCACTCACCCAGAATTTAAGGAGTTCATTCAGAATGCTTGGCAAAACAGCAACCCAACTGCGCCTACCAAAATGGCAAGATTCCAACAAAAGCTGAAGATGCTCAAAGCTGAAATTAAAAGATGGAACACAAACACCTTTGGCCACATTCTAAAAGAGAAAGAGTGTATCATACAAGGAATAAAAAATATGCAACAACAAATCATTTCAGAGGGACGCTCAGAAGAATTAGCACACAAAGAACAAGAGATGGAAGGCAAACTTCTAGAAAGGGAGAAACAGGAGGAGATATTATGGCGACAAAAATCCAGAATCAGATGGCTCAAGGAAGGAGAGAAAAATACCAAGTTCTTCCACAAATCGACAGTCCAAAGGAGAATGAGAAATCACATTTCACAAATCATCAATACTCAGGAAGAAAAAGTGGAAACCCAGGAAGAGATTGAAAAAGAATTCATTCAATACTTCAAGGAAATGAGCAAGGAGCCAAATGAAAATAGAACAGAAGCCATAGAAGGCATCACGAGACACATCCCGCGTCTCATAACAGAAGAACAAAACTCTTTACTCATCAAGCCGGTAAGCCTGCAGGAAGTGGAAACAGCAGCCAATTCCCTCAAAGCAGGCAAAGCTCCTGGCCCTGATGGATTTACGTCCAAATTCTTTCATTACTTCTGGGAACTTATTAAATGGGAAGTCTGGCAAGTGGTAGAAGAATCTCGCAATATGCGATGGATGTACCCAGGACTGAATGCTACTTTCATAGCCTTAATACCGAAATTAGAGGAGTCCAATAAGCCTGAAAAGTACAGACCAATAGCCCTATGCAACATCATCTACAAGATTGTTTCGAAGGTGGTTGCATTATGATTAAAACCTGTGCTTCCTCTCATCATCTCTCCAGAACAGTCGGGCTATGTGGAAGGACGTCAAATCACAGACGGAATCATACTCACCCATGAGATTATCCATTCCCTCAAGCAATAAAAAAGACCAGGTATGCTTCTAAAAATTGATCTCTCGAAAGCTTTTGATAGCATAAGCTGGGAATACATGCAAAAAGTTTTAAAAGCTTTTGGTTTTGATAATGCGTGGATTCGTTGGGTCAGCAGCCTTATCTCCTCTGCCTTTTTCTCCATCCTCATCAATGGCATTCCGACCTCAACTTTTCACTCCTCTAGAGGCATAAGACAAGGGGACCCCCTCTCGCCTTTCCTTTTCATTATTATGGCGGAGGGCCTGGGCCGTTGCATTAAAAATGCCATTCAAGCTCAGGATCTTAAAGGCATCACCCTCCACCATGCCCCCATTGTCTCTCACCAGCAATTCGTTGACGACAATATGATCTTTGGTTACCCCTCTGTCCATGAAGCCCGCACTCTAAACTCTCTGCTTAACCTCTTCTCTAAAGCTTCGGGTACTCTCATAAACAAAGCCAAATCCCAGATCTTTTTCTTCAATACCCACCCAACCACCCAGTGAGCCATTGCTCGCATTCTCGGTTTTTCAATTGCTTCTCTGCCCTCTAAATACCTCGGCGCTCCTCTCTTTGAATTTGCCAGGAAACATTCTTCCTGGTCCTCCCTTCTGGAAAATTTAGAAACCAAGCTATCCCTCTGGACTCACCGTTCTCTAAATATGGCCAGTCGTGTAGTTCTAGTCAAAGCTGTTCTGCAATCAATGCCGCTTTACCTATTTTCCATTCTGGCAGCTCCAAAATGGGTCCTCAAAGCTATTAAAAAGTTACAGAGAAACTTCCTATGGGGCTGCTCTGGTCCCAACAGGAAATGGGCTCTTGTCAAGTGGGAGAAAGCATGCCTACCAAAAATTGGAGGAGGGATTGGACTACGGGATCCTGAACACAGTAACATAATCATGGGAGCAAAAATTTGGTGGAAATGGCTAACATTTCCAGATACCCAATGGGCACAAATATGGACAGCGAAATATGCCAACAATCTGCCTCTGGAGGAGCGTGTAAGAATGATAGAAATCAGTAAAGGTTCATCCATTTGGAACTCCGCAATTACAAACAAGGACCTTATTCAAAAGCATAGCTTTTGGGAAGTCAAGAATGGATGTTTGGCACGATTCTGGATGGACTCTTGGCAACAATTACCCTGCATAAACAACATCATCCAAGACATTCCCAATCAGGATCCCATACAACAGGAAAAAATTAATCAATTCTGGACCACCAATAATACCTCAGATCATAGGGAATGGAAGGTAGCTAGTGCTATCTTACCTTTTGGCGCAGCTGAGACCCAAGAAGCGTTAGCAGAGGAGCTAAAAAAGAGAAGAATACTTAAGGAGGACGGCCCAGATTCATTATGTTGGGGTTATGAAGAAAAAGGAACTTTCACATCGAAAGAAGCCTACCATATCCTCATAAAAGGAAATTACATAAAAGACAAAATATGGGAGCGAATCTGGAAACCTCCCATATGGCCGAAGATCTCCACATTTCTATGGCTGCTGACACACAACAGAATTCTTACCTGGGATAATCTCAGAAAGAGGAAATTTGCTGGACCCTCAATATGCCTTAACTGCAAAATCGAGGAGGAATCAACAGCTCATCTTATGCATCTATGTCCCCTTAGTCGCCGGATATGGGAGAAAGTCTCTTTTCGCTGCCAGAAGGAAGTAATAGTCCAGGGTGACATAAACACTACACTTCGATCCTGGCCACAACAGCCATATCAGTGTAAGATTCTCAATACTCTCTGGCAACTCATCCCAGGTACAGTAATGTGGAATATATGGAAAGAAAGAAATAGGAGAGTGTTCAAAGATCAGGCTATGGATATGGAGCAAGTTTGGATTATTATCAAGCAGAACCTTCAGGAAACTATATCGCTCAAAAGCTGGACCCAGGAGGATTTTCCTTCAAGTAATCAAGAGCAGGCAATTTGGAACAACTGGCTATTCCAAATCACCTCTCCCAATTCAGCTATAGTTACCTCTGTCACGAAAGTAGCAAAAACCATCACCAACTGGTCCCCTCCCCCTAAAAACACTTATATCCTCAACTTCGATGGAGCCTCCAAAGGCAATCCAGGCATCACAGGATATGGAGGAACTATAAGAAACTCTCAGGGAAACTCTCTAAAAATCTACTTTGGCTCAATAGGATGGAACACTAACAATGCAGCAGAGCTGGAAGGATTATGGCAAGGACTTCAAATTGCTCAACTTCAGAGTTTCTTCCCCCTCATTGTGGAAGGAGACTCTCAAATCCTAATTAACATGGCTATAAAAATTCAGCAAGGATCCCCAGCCCAGAAGGTCAGTAAGAGTTGGAGGTTGGCCACCAGACTTGAATCTCTCCAAACCTGGCTTCAGAACAACCAAGCCACCACTTTCAAGCACACCAGACGTGAAGGGAACAAAGCTGCTGACTTCTTGGCCAATCTTGGAGCAAATCAGTGCAAGGAGCATCAGGAAGGCACCCCTCAGGTTATTGCTTCAGCTTCGGAACGAGCAACCTTCCAGGAAATCCTTAACAGTGATCTGCAGCTAGAAGCAAAGGAGTACCCGGATGCGGGTGACAAGTGGCAAGAGGCTGACCATGTGATGGACACGCGAAGCCTTCGGCGTGAAGGCACCCTGTCCGGAGCTCAATGAATTCCATTAACTGCGCATTGAAGGGCATTCAATGCCATTTCCTCTGCTCGAGTTATCAAGGAATGGAGACAGCGGCAAACAAAATGTTGGGGTATGATGAGTTCAGCTTGACAGGCTTACCTGTTCAGGCTAGGGTTTTCGACTCTGTTTTGCATGAGAAAGAAGCTCTGCGGGCAGAGGAGAGGAGGGTAAGTGAGCGTAAGCAAAGAGGCCATCTCGCTTATTGGTCCAGGAAGCCGAACTGGTTCAGAGGCGGCAATTGTTTTAAGATTTGGCCCCCATTGTCTCATTTCCTCACGGCGAAGCTTGTTCAGAAAACCCAGTTGCAATTTTATAGCTTCAGGATGCCTCTCAGAGGTCATGCTTCGCCTAGCAGGGGCAGACATTCCGGTAAGAAGGCGGAATTTGGGGGCAGAGGAGCACATTCACTGCAGAGGATCTCACTGCTGGCCTGTGTCTCGCACAGTTCTCCGGGCTTTGATGAATCCGACTCGGATATCATCAACTCGGTGCAGATGGTAAGATTCAATTACATTCGTCGCAGCAATAAGCCAATTATTTCTGCAATTATCACAGTGGTTTTTTCGGAGGAAAATGACGAAGTGGGCAAGGGAAAAGGAATCTCTAAGGAGCAGGGGTCTAGCTCGACCAATTCCTCTCAGAACGACAGCCAGGAGGAAAGCTCCTACCTGCCCTCCTCTTAGAGCAAGCTCGAAGAGGACAGCACTGGCTTTCAATCCAAGGAGCAGACTGAGGCTCTCCGAGAGATTGGCAGCCTTATGGACATGGAAATATACAGTTCAGATGCCAAGAAGATACCTGAGGATGTCAAGAAGCCGGAACGCTTCTACGGTGGTCGTTTGTACCCCATTCTCCCTCCGGGTATTCTGAGACTGGAGGACATTCCGGCAGGCATGGAAATTGAGTTTGTGCCGGACCCAGAACGCGAGGAGGCGGAATGGAAGGCCGAGCAGGCAGAGGCTATGCAGAAGGTTAATGAGGACCAAGCGGATGCAGAAGCAAGGCAGGAGTAAGGTAATCCTTCAGCGATTTTTGGTTTTCAGTTTTGTTACGAGGGACACCCGCGCTCAGTCCGTCCCTGCTATTTTGATTGCGTGTGGCAACTATGCCCACCCGGGTTGCGTCCAGCATGCCACCAGGACTCAGACGCCATCGCCACGTGTTCACTTTCCAGCCTCCATCTTCTATCAGGCTTCTTGTCTCTGTCTAGTCACTTTTCTGTTTATGTTTTGCTAATTCCAGGCTATAATGTTTAAATTTTGTACACTGGAATTGTAATGGTGGAAACAGGCACTGTATCAAAGCCTGTAATCTCAGTTTTTGGCTTGATAAACCAGTCAGAGAGCTGTTCACATGCTCTCAGAGGTCTCGACCTCTTGTAAATATCCTTTTATTTTTCTTAATATAATAGCTTAGCATTTGCCCCAAAAAAAAAAAAAAAAGGGGAGAGTTTGGGGGAGAATGGACAAAAGTAGAGGGATCAAAACTGGTGAGAGACCACTCAAAGGAGGGAGATCAACAAGAAAGAGTTCGAAAAATAGGGGAAGCTATTCAAAATAAGGGAAGAATTCAAGAGAGACTACGGCCCTTGAGGAGGAGACCCATTCACATTCCCGTGGTAAGGGAAAAGGTCTTACTTTGGAGGAATAACAAGAAGGGACTAAGATTAGGTCTCCAGTAGACGCTTTCAGCGAGTATCTTGAAGAGAAGAGAAGAGAAGGGGAAGGGTTCTTTGTCCATGGAGGTTGTGGGTTGAGTGCTAGTTTCTGGAGCCCTGTAATAGCTTGGGACCCTGAAGGTTATGGGTTGAGATAGGATCCTTGGAGCCCTATAACAACTTGGGTCCCAGGAGGTTGTGGGTTAAAGAAAAGGTCTCTAGATCCCTGTGACAACTTGGGTCCTAGGGTTGTGGGTTTGGATGGAATCTCTAAATCCCTGTAACATCTTGGGTCCACTAGGGGCTATGGGTTGAGATAAATATTGTGGAGCTCTATAATAGATTATGAAGATGCCTTCCTGAAACAAGAGAAATGAATGACTGGAGAAAAGAAAATTGGATAGTTCCCTGTTAACATGGTGGATTCTAGACTCCTTGGGAAGGGGTGAATCACTGTGAATGCACTTAGGGTGAGGTGGGGCACCTATGGACTCCCTGTGATGGCAAAGAGAGAAACCATTGGATGGTGGGATTAAGAAAGAGATCCTCTGGAGTCCCTATGTTAGTTGGAAGTTGGTGTGTAGTCCCAAAAGCAATCATTCCCCCTCAGACTCTGGAATCTGGCTCGGGGGTGACAACTGCAAGTGTAAGAGGCTGTAGTTGTCTAAGGTTGGGTGGAGATTCATAGTCTGTTAGGTCCCTATAATACTAGTGATTCCCCCATTACTATTGTCATTGTAACCATTGTGCCCATGTTGTCCCCAAATTGTTATTATTGTGCCCCATAGAAGCCCACTATTGTTATTGTTGTGCCCTTATGTTATTATTGTTATGTCAGCTTTGATTACATTGTGACCCCCTAGACTCCTATATGTAGAAAGGAGGTTTTGTCATTTGTATCATCCAAGAATTGTTCATTTGTGTAATGTAAAGGAGGTTTCCCCCTCGAAGAGGCTTATTTTCAATTCATTGATCTATTTGTTCTTCTATTTTGTGAGATGGTTGCATAACATTTAGTATCAGAGGTTTGGATTCTAGGGTTTCATTACTCCAAAAAATTCATCATTGAATTTTCGCTATAACATTTTTTATACAACGTTTCAGAAGCAAAAAAAAAACCCATTTGAGCCAAAATCTTGATGACTCGTGGGTACAAATTTAAGAGCTTTCTATCTATATTTTCCGAGATAGAATCGAAGAAAGTTAGGGTTTTTGCAGGATCCTGAATTACATCCCAAACAGGTGACCATGGGAAAATAATCATAACTTTTTCTTTGAGTATCAGATTGAAATTTTGTAAGAAGTTACAGAAATAGGACAAACTTTAGTTTTCTATGCATCATTTTCAGGTCCGAAGGTTGAAACAGTGACATGTGGCACTTCGTACAAGTTAGCTCTACTAAAAAGGTGTATAATCAGGTCATCTTGGGAGATTCGACATAACTCTTTCTTGGAGAAACCAATTTCAATCAGACTGGTGGCGTTGGAAAGAGGACTCAGCGAGGTACCACATTTTGCAATTTCAAATCTTGGAGGTTCAAAATTTCGGAGATACATCAGATTCAATATCAAGCTCCTACAAATAAAAAAAGAGTGTGTAGTATTTTTAAAAGCATAAGTTTTGTTTGAAAATTTAGTTTGAAGTGATTAAAAGGAAATAGTGAAGAAAATTATCATTAATTGATGCCCCGAACAAAGAAAATGGCAACACCTAGTAAGCAACCGGGAAGCTCTATTATGACACATGAAGAAGAGGAAGAAATGCAACATGATATATCAAAATTAGGAGACCAAGTGCAACAAATTTCTCTCTCACAAAAATTAAGAGGAGATAAGATGGATGGCTTGAAGAATGGCACCAATGATATGAAAGACAACATTGAATATTGGAAGAAATACATGGAAGGGTGGAAGGAATGTTTGACAAGGTTTCTACAAGAAAGGCTTCTTAGTGGTGAAAAGGTAGTAGAGAAAAATCATAATGAGAACAAAATAAATGTTAATCATGATTCGAAGAATGACAACATTGAAGATTTGAAGAAATATGTGGAAGGTTTGAAGGAAGGTTTGACAAAGTTGCTACAAGAAAGGCTTCCTAATGGTGAAAAAGTAGTAGAGGAAACTCATGATGAGAACAAAAGAAATGTTAATCATGATTTCATAGACTCTAAGGTTGGAATAAATACCCACCACATTCCAAAGATCGATATGAGGAAGTTTTATGGAAATGATCTCGTAAAATCAATACTACATATGGAACAATATTTCGATATCCATAATGTGCAAAACACAAAAAAGATACACATTGCAACTTTATATTTGGAACCCAATCAGTTTGTATGGTATCGATGGCTTTGATATCGTAAACAAATTGTCACTTGGTCAATTTTTACAGATGAAATGATAACACATTATGAGGATACAAAGAGCAACACCTTCTTTAGCCAATTGATAAATCTCAAACAAAAGGGTTCAATGGTGGGCCACCATTGAGGACTTCCAAAATATTGAATATAAGGGTTAAATGAT
>APFE031082621.1:0-47183 GCA_000404065.3 Pinus taeda | reverse complement strand
CCATCGCCCTAGCTAGTTTATTTCCATTTCTGATTGTAAGCATGTTTCAGTATTTTCCTTTAATGAAATGAAGTATTATTTCCACTGCATCTTTTTGTATATGGTTATCTCTGTAATTTGTTGCGTTCCTATTTAAATCCAGATCACTGGAATAGGCCTCAGTGCAAAATGGCTACGTGAATCTTCAAAGGAAATTTAGGATGAATATTGTTCTCGCAAGCTGAAGTTTCATGAACAAGAGATGGGAAAGGATATTGTTGGGACGTTTAAGAAGAATTTAAAGCAAGATACGTAAGCTCAGAAACCCCAAGGAGAAACCCAAGATAAACATATGAGCTCTAACCATTGTCTTGAGTCATCCAATGCTGCTTCTTAACAAAAAGTCTATTATTGGTGTTGGTGGATAAAGAAAAAAAGGAGAGGGATGCTAATGATAGGGAAGGGAGAGTGAATATGAGATAGATGAGATCAATGTTTCCCCTAGACAATGCCATTTCCCCTATCCCCCAAAGTCTGCTTCCTCTTCTTAATGAAAGGCATATTACATTAAGTATATAAATAATTATAAGCCATGCATTTCTATGCCCTTGTACATTATTTTTGATTAATAAAAAATCTTCGACTTACAAAAAAAAAAAATAACACACTATACTCACACACAATTCAATAAGAAAGCCGCCATCGATGTTATGCACTACTTTAAATGGGTTTAATAGCCTTGGATGGCTCTAACAATCATAGTTGAATGTATATGATGTTAACTAATTTAACCTACAAAACATGCCTTCGACAATGGTAACTAGACTTACACTCCATTTACTACATTAAACAATCAAGTGAGGCTTTAATAATTGTAACCAGACATACACGTCGTTGAACAAATTAACCATCCTAACACAATTTTAATAGTGATAACCAAAATGTACATGTTACTAATCAATTGACCATTGTGTCATGCCTCTAACATGTGCAATTGAACATAAATGTTGTTGATGGGGTTGACCTATCTAACATATCTCCCACAATTGTAGTCAAACATGCATGTTGATTTGGTTAATCTCCTAGATAATGTTAATAAAAAATACATATTAATATCCAACCTAACATGTCACTAATAGTGACAATGGAATGTGCATGTCAATGGCTAAGCTAATTGACCTTATATGTTGTTCATTGAGATGATTAACACATAGCTCACTAGGCTGAACAAGTTGACAAACCATTGGTTTTTTCATTGAACTAACATGCCTTTAATAGACACAACTAAATGTACATGATGTTACACCAGTAAAACATCATGACATGCCTTTAACAGTAGTAACAAAGTGTGCAAGTTCTGGATTGGGAAAACCAAACTACTATACTTATGATAATCATAATTGACCATACATGTTTGTTGTGATCAACCGTTCAAGTTTTCCCTTGCTTCTATACAAAATTAAGCATTCCATGCAACTCTCAAAGTAACTTTGATACATGTACAAATTAAGTTTGTATTTACATGTTCAATTTGAGTTAAAGTGTTTCCTCTTTAAAGGTCACAGGATTCGATCCAATGGAAATTAAGGCATGTACACATCCATAGATTAAATAGTTAAAGCATTGACTGGAGGGCATCCCCTGTCTCACAAGCAAGGGGGTCTCATATGTCAACTTGGCAGCTACCTGCATTATAACTTAATATTAAATAATTTTCTTATTTTTTCGATTAATATGAATGCTTATAATATTTAATATATTGTTAAGAAGATTACCCCTTGACTGATTAGTGAAGCATTTAATATTGGATGAGAGAGTTGTAAGGCTGAAATTTTGGCTACCACGGTTTAAGTTTTGTGTTTGTATTATGTCAATGCAAAATTAGATTTCACACCTCTCCAGGAATCAATCAAAACCATTTACACATACCAATCAAAGGCATTCAATAGATGGTTAAAGAAGTGTTTGGGAGGAGTTCACTGTCATATCCATCCAAGGGTTTCCAAACTAGAGAAACAAGGGCATGTGTTTGATTTATGGGCTAACGTTTGAAAGATTGCTACGAGGAGAGGAATTGGTGGGAGTCCTTATTATGAAAAGGCCCTGCACCTCTTCGTTTATTTCTTAAGGTAGGCTTGAAATAAGTGATTATAGTTATATGATACATATAATATGAAAACCACTCACAACACAACAATATTGAACATTTGCATGAGACATAACTTAATTTATTTTCAATATATTTTTCCTTTAAAAAAGGCAAGATATGCTACCATGATGTAATATAATGATTCATGACATTGCCTTTCTCTCTTTGTGTGAACTTGCGCAATTAGCATCTAGATACCTTGTGAGACAAAACTCAATGTTTGTATTGTATTTGGTATTGTGTCAATTATTCAATTTTTATATCCTAATATTGTGTTAATGTCCTTCCAATGCGTGGTCAGTCTGGAATTAAAATTTTGACATGGAAAATCCCAATTTTACAATTTTGGAAATCAGAGGCACAATGTTGCGACAATGTGTATCCATCTTGGTGGACAATGGGGCGAACAAAATTTTTATTGATGCACAGTTGGTGGATTGTAGAGGCATTCATAGATTGATATATATCCTGAACAATGTGGGCGAGAGAGGATTCCCATGTTTCACCTCAGTTGTCTTCTTGATTGTTGGTTCAATAAGTTGAGGATATGGTTGATGGTTTGATATTAAAGTAAAAATACTTCCTTGACCCTTTAGCCAAAGAGGTGTCTCCTAAAGTATCTCCAATAATATACTAGAAGAGCCATAACATTTAACCTAGAATTATAGCCCACCATGATCATCTAATAATTAATTGAAATAGCACAAAACCCCAATTTAGAGATTGGGTGAATCATACGGTGGGACCATGCTAGTGGGAACCCTAAATAAATGACTTGAAAAGCCCTTGATTTACTACCTTGATGTCATTCAACTCCCAAATTTCTTGTTGGATACACAAGTACTAGAAAACATGACAAGGAGGATGAGACGGAGTTGACAAGGACATTAGGTTGTCCTAGGAAATCATAAAGTGCATCCACAAGGATGAACATGCAATGGGAATTAAGTTCATAAAGTATACTAGTGTGTTAGTCATATAGGGTGCATCAAAATATTTTTTGAGTGTCCCAAAGGGAAATGTACAATTCTTATCTCCTCTAAAATACAATATACATTTATTGTGGTGATAGTAACCACAAGATTCTTATAACTAGTGGTATAGTGTTTGGTCATGAATGAATATGTGGAAAAGAAATCTAAAGCTTTCGACTAACTGGCACAAAATAGTTCATGGGGCTGAATCAAAATTTCAAGGGACATGTCAAGGATCTCTAGTAAAATGGGGTTAGTAGCAAAAGGATACCTTTCAAATAATTTAAGGAGAGTAGGGAATATTTAGAGGAGGCCAACTCAAGAAACCATAAGCAAGAAAAGGGGGAAATTATCTAACAAATATGGATAGAGTAGGCATCAAAATCCCCATCCTTGAATGAAATGGTGGTTTACACAGGGCTCGTGAGAGAATATGGGATGGAGGGTAGATTGGCATGGTCAGAAAATGAGAGGAGGGTTTTATCTACTAAAGGAATATGGGATGGAGGTTATGTCTAAGTTCAGGGAGGCCTTTAGCTTTTTTTACAAGGACGGAGGTGGATGTATCACAACAATGGAGGTTGGTACAGTAATGCATTCTTTGGGTCGAACCCCCAATGTATGTTGGAAGTGGTCCAAATGTTTTATATTCAATAATCTAGTTCCAAATACAATAAACCACAAAAGAGTAGTTCTAATCTACCTGTAAATCGAACATATTAAATACACCATTCCAAATTGATTTTACTCTGGAGAATCAAAGAAATAAATGATCCTGGTCATCCATCACCTCCATACAGAGTAAACAACAACCAAGCCCACTCTATCCTTTACGACACAAATTGTCCCATGCCAAGATGAATCTGGAAAGATACATTTACTGATATTCTTAGGCAGAGCGAAAATATGAAGCCAATATACAGAGATGCTCTGAAGGACTGCTCGAACTAGATTCAACTTTCCTCCTAGGGAGAGCCTCTTGTGTGCCCATGATTAAAGTATACAGTGGATTTTCTCTATAATTCAGCTCCAATCCTTAATTCCATAACAATTAGGTTGGAGCATAAATCTAAGATATTTCAAATCTGCATCCAATGCAGTGGAGATGACACCAAAAATATGATAAATCTCAAGTACCAATGCATCATCTGGGTAAGAATAAATCATATGAGATTTAATATTATTCATAAGGAGTCCAAAGACTGATCAAAGGAGGTCAATCTACCAAATAGTAACACATCTTTGACAAAAATAAAAGGAGTAATTGTGACTTGTCTACCTACACACATGCAACCAAAATTACATTTAATCCATCTACCTCCACACCTGCAACCAAAATTACTGCCCTTGTGAATTTTGTGACTAATTCTTCAAAACTCCAATCTTTTATCCTCATCGTCTTCTTCTCGCAAAATTTGTCATAGATATTTTGAAGTAGGTATATTGTCTACTAACAAATATTTTGTAATTTGCCTCCACCATCCTTGTAGAAATTATGGTGTAGACTTGCAACTACTCATGAAATTTTCATCAAAATCATAAGACACAAGCCTACTCTACTACTCTCTGGAAGTTAATTCACAATTTAGAACCAAAATTTCATACATGCAATAAGAAATAACACACATGCACACAAAATTTTTCCTAAGGAAAACAATATGCTAAAAACCCCAATGTTTGTTTGCACTAATATGATCAATAGAAATGTATTGCAATTTATTTTCTCAACTGAGCACAACCTACAAGTGAATAACCTATCTCTCTGCTCACTGTGAACCTCTAAGCCAGACTTACTAAATTTCTACCTCTTCTTGAGCCCATATTTCCTTGCGCAATTCGTTGAGAAATTAGGCCCCTATTATTTAGGAATTTTTACAAAATGGATTGCGAAATTCTGAAGGTTGATCATCTGACTGTATGCAAGACCTGTACACTCAAGGCTAGTCTACAGTTGATGTTACATTGCCCTGGAATCTCCACCACAGCTGGGGAACTCAAATTCTCTATGCACTAGCTATTTTAGGTTGATTGATTAGTTAACTGGATGATCGCTGAGTTTGACTGAAGTCCCACTGCACAATTGGCCTTCCACTAGTTCCTCAAGCAGTTGGAACTAGTTTAACTGAAAATAACTTGAGATAGCTGACTTTTATTGCCACAAATAAACAATCATACATGCTTAACTGAACTATAACTCCTACAACTCGAATTTACTGTGTAAACTAGGTGACACAAGTTAACTCCATCCAAGCTATCTGTGTATGTGGAAATTCAATTTTTCTCAATTTAATCAAGGAAAAATCGAATTGATAATTTCTTGGTACATTTTTTAAGGCTCCCTCTCCGCAAGAAAAGGACTATCAACCACCCCTATCCTACACCTAAGGAATTTGAACTTCCCTCTTGACAAAGATTTTGTCAAAATGTCAACATCTTACTCCTCTATTAGAATGGAGTGTAGCAACATCATCTGCCTTTAGACACAGTCTCATAAATGGTGATATTCGATATCTATATGCTTGGATTAATCATGAAATATAATATTCTCAGAGAGATTGATGCAACTCTGATTATCACAATTGCATCCATCATCTGATCAAATAGTCCAACAAGTATCTTTCTCATCGATATCGCCTCACATGTTTCTTGACTTGCAGCCATGTATTTTGCTTCTGTCTAGCTAATCACCATAGATCTTTGCTTCCTTTCATACAAAGAAACAACTACAAACCCAACACTAAAAATTACACTTGATGTACTCTTTCGTTCTAATGGACTTCATGCCCAACTTGCATCTGTGAAGCCGCATAGCTTCACTCCCTCTGTTCATTTATACCATAGCCCAAACTGGGTACTGCTTGTGAGGTACCGTAAAACATGCTTAGTTTCCTTCCAAAATACTTTGGTTGACCTAACCATGTCGTGTCTTTGCTCATTGACTGCACATCACATATCTAGTCATGTGTTCATAAGATACATGAGTGGACCCACTCGCTGTCGATAAATGGTAGCACCCACTTCAACTGAAGTGGCATCCTCTGTCATCTAGTTGTTCATTAGAGGTGTTTCCATGGGTTTACAACTCTCCATGAAGAATCTCTGCAGTATCTCATTTTCATACCTGACTTGAGAGAAAAATAACTACCCATCACCTTGTCATACTTCTAACCTGAGAAAGTAGTGCATGAGACCCATGTCCTTCATTTAAAATTCCCTTGCAAGGTATTGATTACAAGATATGATCAACGTCTCATCAGTAGTTAAAATAAAATTATAACAATATAAGACAATAATAAGAAATTTACCTTCTATCCATACGTGATGAGGTTTACATCTGGTTCGCTTATGGTGAAGCCCAAACTGGTGAGATAACTATTGATCTTGTTGTACCAATCACGAGGTGCTTGCTTTAGATCATACAGTGCTCACTTAAGTTTACACACAGGAGACTCTTGATCAAATGTATCAAAACCTTTTTGTTACTCTATGTACACCTCCCCCTTAATAACCCAATTCAGAAATGTTGTTTTTACACCCATCTGGTGGATATTCCACCCCATCTGTGTAGCGAGACAAAGAATTGATCTAATGGATGAGTACATTACTACAAGAGAAAATGTCTCCTCATAGTTTATTCCCTCAGCTTGAGAGTACCCCTTGGCCAAAAATCTGGCCTTATACTTCCCTATTCTTCCATTTGTTGTATGCTTCACCTTGAAGATCCATCTCAAACCCACTATTGATTTATATGCTATTCTTGGGATCTTTTCCTCAACACGGTTCTTTGCAATGGATTCATATTCCTCCACCATTGCATCAACCCATACAGGTTTCTCTATTTCTTCCTCAAAATAGGATGGCTCAATCTTTGTAAGCTCAGCCATAAGATCCATGTCACCGGTGTACCTCTCAGGTGACCTCCTTTACTTACGCAAATTTAAAGGATATCCCACATTCTCCCTCGCATCCTGTAGAAGTCTATCAAATTCCTTAGTTCTTTTTCTACCCTCTCTAGAGGTTTTTCTTTACTGAATGTCTCCACTCTTTGCTCCACAATTTCTGGTTGCTCTACAACTTCTTGAGGTTCCCCTTTTTGAGCTAAAATCTCATCTTTTGGTAGCATCTAAATCTCCCTCTCAAGAGAGCACCACATAGATTTATCCTCATCAAAATTTACATCCCTTCACATAACTATCATTATGAGTGATGGCAAGTACACATGTTAGTTGCGGGGAGTTTTTGTGTAACCCACAAATACGCTGAATTTTGTTGTTGACTAAAGCTTCTTCCTTGATTCTTTGGAGACATGGTAGTAAACAGAGGCTCCAAAAATCTTGAAGTGCGACACATCCAACATTCTTCCTAAGAAAGACCCCTTTAGTGAATATCATCCCAAGAATCCGATGAGAACTTCAGTTCTACAAACAAGCTATTGTATTGCATGCCTCGACCCACAAATGCAGAGGTAGGCCTTGGTCATGCAGCATCACACTTGTTGCTCCCAAAATGCTATGGATATTTCTCTCAACCACCCCAGTCTGATGTGGGTTGCGGGGTGTTGTCAACTCTCATCGAACGCCTTCTTTCACACATAAATTTTTAAATTCATTCAACACATACTCATCTCCATTATTGCTTCAGAGAGCCTTCACCTTCTTGTTGGTTTCTTTCTCAAACAATGCCTTGAATTCTATGAACTTGGCTATTGTCCCATATTTCTTCTGCATGAAGAGATCCAACACTTATTTGAGAACTCATCAATAAAAAGGACAAAATACTTGTGTCGGGCAGTGTAGGCTATGAAGAAAGGTCCATGACATCAAAGTGGATACTTTCTTGGACTGCATGTGCTTTGTTGTCCCAATCATGAAATTCAGATTTTATGTACTTCCCCAAGGTACATCATTTGCATACATCCTACTACTAAGGTGCTCCTTTAGGGAGGCTAGTGGATATTTGTTGTATACTGTTCGAGGTGCCATGATGCAAATGGCCAAGGCTTATGTGCTAAAGTTCACCTACATCATGGCCCTGCACTTTCTCTCCCTTAGTTTTTAATGCAACACAATCTTCCACATATAACTTATATAGATTCGTCAAACTAACCTCAATCTTCTTCACCTGTCGTGTGGCTATGTGTCTCAGGAATGTTCTTCTTTTGTTAAAGATCATGTCATAACCACGGTCTTCCAAAACTACAACAGAGATGATATTTTTCTTTAGGCCTACAACAAACATGACATCCCTGAGCCTGAGAGGGGAGCCTGACTCCCTCTGAAAGTTGACTATACTAATACTTGTCATGTTGTAGCTTCCGTCATCCCCTAGCTTGATGTACATATGGAGATCTTTCTCCTCCCAGTCACTAAAAAGTCTCCACACCCTGTCATGTGGAACAATGCACCTGAGTCCTAGTACCACACAATCCCCATCACTATGTTGGACATGCATGCGATAAGGGTAAAGTCAAGATCGAACTATGAATCCAAGGCTTCACCCACTGCTCCTCCTCAGATCTTCTCACTTGCCTCTTTCTGTGGGCAGTTTGTGGCATAGTGCTCGTATTCATGACAATGGAAGGATTTAATTTTTGACAAATATTTCTTCTTTCTCCCTTGGTTGGATTCTAGTTTGGTTTGAGATTCCTTACCCTTTTCGCTTCTTTCCCTTTCCAACCAATGCAAATTTTTCTTCATCCTTGCCCTTGGATGAGGTCCCATGTCTAGTATTCTGCCTTATTTCCTCTTGTACCAAATTGTGCCATAAGTGTTCCCAATTCGGTAGTTTCTCCCTCCTGTTGGCTTAATCTTGATAGGGATGCCAACTCTTGGGAAGGCCCAGAAGGGATATTCTTACAAAGTCATCCTTTGAAAGAGTAACACCGACTCCTGCAAGCTCATCATGAACTTGTGTGAACCTCCTTAGATATTGCAGGGTAAAGTCATTCTTATACATCTTGATATTTCGAAGTTTATCCTTGAGCACCAAAATTTTGTGGTCACTACTATTCTAGAATAGATTTGTGAGTGCCTACCACATTCCATAAGGATTTTCTTTCCCATGGAGATTGCTAACAATGTGGTTTCGTACTCCCTCCAATATTATTATCCACACCTTGGCTATAACTTTCTTTGACTGAGCATGGTTTTGGGCATCAGATTCTACTGGTTTTTTAATATCTCTCTTGATGTATTCTAGCAATCCATTGCCATCGAAGACCTCCTCCATGCGATCCTTGCAGTCAATGAAATTAGAGTTGCCTCGCAAGGAATACTCTAGCCTCAGCCCGTTGAAGGTCATATTTTTAGTTCCTAAGAGGTCTTGCTACACTGAACTGCAAATTCGAACCTCCTGAGAAACAAATTCGAAATTCATGCTCTAATGTGAATCTTGCTATGATACGATGTAGAAATTATGGTGTATATTTGCAACTCATCATGAAGTTTTTTCAAAATCATAAGACACGGACCTACTCTACTACTCTAAAAAAGTTAATTCACAATTTAAAACAAAAAATTCAGACATGCAATAAGAAATAAAATACATGCACACAATATTTTTCATGGGGAAAGAAATCTTCTAATAACTCCAATGCCTTCTTACATCAAACTTATGAATATAGATGTATTACAATTGATTTACTCAATTGTGCACAACCCGTAAGTGAATAACCTATCCCTCTACTCATTAAGAAGCTCAAAGCCAAAATTTGTCAATTTCTACCTCTGCTTGAGCACCTATTTCCTTGTGCAATTCCTTCAGAAATTCGGCCCCTGTTATTTAGGTTTTTTCCAAAATGGATTGCACAATTCCTAAGGTTGATCATGTGACTACATGCAACACTTGTACACTCAAGACTAGTCTACAACTAATATTAAATTGCCTTAGAATCTCCACCATAGCTGGGGAACTTGAATTGTTTGCATGCACTATCAATTTTGGGATGATTACATTTGACTAAAGTCTCATTGCACGACTAGCCTTCCACTAGTTCCTCCAATAGTTAGACCTAGTTTAACTGAAAACAACTTGAGATAATTGACTTTGACTGCTACAAATTAGAAATCACACATGCTTAACTAAACTCTAATTCCTCCAACTCGAATTGATTGAGTAAAATGGGTGACACAAACCATGTCATACAAGCTAATTGCATCCAAATTGTCTGCTGATGTGGAAATTCAATTTAATCAAGGCAAAATCAAATTGAGAATTTCTTGCCACATTTTTCAACAATCCTTCAAGTGAATCTAATCCATGTTGCCAATATAGCACAACAATTTGCTAATAACAACAACCAATGTATATAAGTGGTGTTCAAAATAAATAAAATGGTAAAAAAACACATATTAAAACAAAATCAATGGAGACCCTGAAAAGTACACCAACTATGTTACCACCCAATAATTTTCTTCGAAAGTACCTCCATCGCTCCTCTCACGACGCACACCTCTATTTTCAACCTCCATCACCCTAAATCCCATTAGTTGTTGTCAACCTCCATCACTCTACTTCCTGAAGAAACCATAAATAGCGTAAAGACGAACCCTTAATCCTTTACCTTTTTTACTAGCGCATCTCATTGAAAATTTTAAGACAAAAGATTTATTTCATCTTAAAAATTGTCTTAAAATTCCCCTCCATGTAGTAGTCTAGAATGCAACGACATACTTTAGGAAATTAGTTCACTAAATTATTTCCTAAGGTAAAAGGAGGTTTTAATATGTAAAAAGCTATCCTATATGGTGCATTTTGATCAACATAGTAATACATGACTAGGTGATCATTTTTTGGGTGATAATAGATTGTTTCCCATCATAAGAGTTTGAGGAGCACATCGTATGACGGAAATATGTTGTAGCTTCACTTTCACAAAACACCGAAGGGAAGTCATAGGGATAGAGAGAGATCACTCAAGTAATAGGAAGGAGTGAAGTTGGAGGGGTTGAAACCTACCTGTGAGATAAAAGTTTCCTTTATTGATGAGTACAAGATCTCAATAAGGAGGGGGAGATATGCCCATACCTACGAGATAACTGAGTACAAATGATAACGGTGTGACTAAAGATCTAGTTCTAAGGTACATAGTACATGATACATGATATGGTGGCATCAATGGGGCAAAAAATGATACAATAAGATAATGATCCCCATATACATAATTTCCTCGAATACAGTGGCCAGGAATGATACAATAAATTATGTTGATTTGAGGACGTGAGACATAATTCCCTGATTTTGGTGTGGTGAAAGGGGGGGGGGGGGGAGATCACAACCAAAGAAGCCTTGATCAATAGGAGAGGTATTTAAATATCTTAATGGACTATTTTAAATAGAGGTTCCTGTTGTGAGTTATGCAATCGACAGAAACAAAGCCATTAAAATAAAAATAACTTCTTCTGAGGCTAGATCATAATTTTCTGACATCTAGGTATGTGAGGGGCTACCTGAAGGGACATCCCCTCATGAGCTCTAGAACATCTCACACACACCTCGAAAAATCTAGGAAAATCTACTAGATCACTAAACCACCAAGTGTATGTTTCTTGATCGTGCGATAATCTGTTGAGTTTGAGCATGTGAGAAAAAAACCAAGTAAAAGGGAAATAATGATTCACTTTGCTCGATTAGAGGCACCAAGAAAGGATGAAAGATGAAACCAAGGTACACCATCCTCTAGACTACTCTCCTGGAATAAATGTGTTGATGTCAACAAAAGCAGGCCCATGAGAGTTTAGGCAATTATGAATCCTCAAGAAAGGCACGAGGATCATAGTATTATGGCTAATAATGACTAACACTGGGGATGATAACTGGAAGATATGGGTACTCGTTGGAGTTATGATTTACCTTGTTAGAGCATAACATGCAAGGTTGACCTCGTAGTGACTGAACACAATTCCATAAGGGATGGTCAATTACTCAGACGAAGGATTTTCAAAGGCACAGGAGGATAGATGGAGGTCAAATATAAGAAAAATGGGATGAATGCGACACATAGATGGATAATATATTGTAACAGGATTCAATGGGACTTTGAACAGACTCCATAGATGTAGGGGTGACTCATATCTAATGCTTTGAAGAAAGGTGACTATATGATGCTTCCACATCAGAAAGGCTCATAGCGCGCCATAATAGAATGAGTAAATAGTGATTACTTGTGACAAAACACATCTCATAATTCTAAAAGTTCAAAGGAAAAGTGGTACAAGAGTACATGTGACTCATATTAAGAGAATTGATTTAATGCGCCAAAGTGAGAGCTCATGGAAAAAATGGCTTTGTGACGAAGTTTCAAATTACGAGAAACATGGAGACCCACTGTAGAGATCGGTGAGAGAATTCCAATAGTGCTAACAGTTTGTCAAACTGACCTACCATTTACTCCTAATGGCCAAAAAAACTAGAGTTTTTCCTATAAAAGGGATTCTTGCCCCCAATTCCAATTCATTTGTACATTTATTTGTTGGAGAATTTAGAGAAGAGTAAAAGGTATTATATCTTAGTCAGCTCGTAGTAGAGTCGTTCGATTTCGAATCTATGACTTAGTAGGTGGCCTTACTTGTCTTGAAATGGCCTTAATTCCTCTTGGAAGGATGGTTTCTCATGAAGAATTAAGGAAGGAAGGTTGTCCATTTAATTTATGAAAAGATACATTATGTATGGAAAAGATACAAGTGAAAAGATGTTTATTTTTAGAATAGACAATATCTCCTATCTCTCTCTCATCCCAATCCCAAAATCAACAAGGAATATCGTTTAAATTTAATGCCCCGAGCTACATTTTTAAGACATAGTTAGGATTATTAAGAAAATTACCGAAAAGGTAATAGAATTCTTGTTATTGTTAGACCTATGCATTATTGATTTCTCAAACATCCACTTTAACAAGCATCTTTCCATGTGCTCAATATTCTCAAAAAAAAAAACGTACTTTGTGGTGTTGATGAGTAATTTATATTAAGTTTCTTCTTTTATAGATCTTTGGGAATTACTAAACATAAACATCTTTGACTAAATAAGAAGTGATTGATTTGTAATATTCTTTTTTCTATGGATATGGTTAAAGTGGACGGAATCTACCCATGGTATTTACCGTGGTAGTTTCCCATGGCATTGACCCATGGTATTTGCCTTTGTTTTTCGAGTGAAAACAATAACATAAAGTCTCTAGAGATTCAATGAAGCATATAAAACGGGATATGAGCCTAACAATGTAATCATCGAGAGTCATTTATCTATTTTTCTTTTGTTGAGAGCTTATAAAGGCAAGTTCTAGTTGATCCCAAGGACAAAAAACCCATGGGAGTAATTTCTCTGGTGGATCCATCGAGGATCTAAGATTGTGCTTTAGCATCTTTAATTTCTCTATTTATGGGAAGCCATACAAGCCAAGGCACGAGCTTTAGTAGTTCTTCTGTGGGCATGTAATTTTTTTTATATTTATTTACATAAATAAGATGTTGCATTCTCAGATCTTTATTGTGTTCGGTGTTTTTACTACAAGAATTTTATTAGAACACCTACAATGTACTAGAACTGATTAAAATTTTGATGATTGGGAAATTACAGTGGTATCAGAGCTTTGATCCCTCTAGCCTGAGGGTTTTATTGGATAATTCTAAATTATTTGCAGGGTTATTTGGAGGTTTCATGCAGGGAATTTTGGCAAAATTTATGCTCAGCCTAGCCAACATTTCCATCTTAGATGGTATTTCGTATCATCCTAGTTGGTTCTATATTTCGGTTGATTGGAAGGAGAATTTTCTTCATTATTTTGAGAGTTATTATTTTATTGCAAACAAAAGAGAAAATATTACTTTTCCAAATTTTTAGATTGGACCTAGGTTTGCTTTACCATATTTATTCATTCAAGTTTACGGGGTCGAGATGGAACCCTTATTAGATTTGAGGGTTTCTTTTCAATTGTATTGCAAGGCTATGATATTTGTTGTAGGAAGTACTACCAGCTTGACTATAATTTGATTACACGTCTATAAAAATCCAACGGAAGATTTCATCTCCTTCTAGTGGGTCAAACACCAAGGGTTCAAAGGCTAAATTCTGAGCATAAGCATCATATCAGTTTATATCAAATTCATTTCAAGATCAATTGTACGCATATATTTCTGTAATCTATATTGGAAAGAGGCTGGACCATTTAAATCTAAGGAGGAGACCCTACCTTTCGATGCCATTTTTAGCTTGCTCATAGATCTAAAGTGTCTCCTTGAAATAATTGTGGATTGATTTCATTGGAGGTAAAGGAGGTCAAATTGCAAAGGTTGGAAGGTTGAATTTCTAAACTTGATCCCAAGAAAGAATATAAATTGTTTAATCAAGCTCATCCTAGGATTGAGGTTGAACCCATAGCCAAACTTGGAGATTGATTGCTTGGAGGCCACATTTATTTTCCAAATACTGAGGGTTTCAAGTGTCCTTACTCGACGCATTTTCCAGAATTCTTTCTCTTGTAGTGTTTTCTTCTCAAATATGTATGAAAAGAACCCACTTAAGATTGTGGATGATAAACAATATCAATAATATAAATGGCTGCTAAAAATTGTAGATTTGCAACAAATGATAGAAACAAAACCTGCGAAAGTCCTAATCTATGCCACAATCATAGTCAAACAACAAAAAGAAACAGTAATAACTGAAATAATTCAATGGAAACTATATATACAAATAATATATTTTATTATAACACCTGTGAAGGGAACAAATAAATGTTACCTGTCCCCCTCTATGGGATGGGTTGTTGTCTATCCTCAAACATTTTCATCTTCTTTAGAGTCTCTCTCCTCTATAATGTGAAAAATAAATAAATAAAATGGTTGAGCTTAATGGGAACTCAAATGGCAGAGAAATGGAGTGCATCAATGAAAATAATCAGAGTTGCAGTAGTTAGTGCAACAATGAAAATAGTTAAAAGTGAATAATGAATGGAAAGCCCTTCTATTTATAGAAAAATATTGAGTTATCCACGAATAATGAGCAATAATAAAATATTATTAACCCCATTCTTGGAATAACAACTTGGAATATTTTATTGTATTTGGTTAGGAGGTAAAAAATATTTAAACTTTTATTTAGAAATAATAAATAAATAAATGATTTATTTATCATCTCAACAAATTGGTTAAGGAATAATAAAGAAATAATGATTTATTTAATTATTCCCAAGGGATTTTTCAAATTTGACAAGGAATAATAATTTATTATTCCTGGAGAAAAATAAGATAATTAATAATTTATCTATTGATTTTTCATAATTGGGTCAAATATGACAAGGAATAATAATTCAACAATGGTTTAATTAATTATATCTAGAGGGAAATCAAATAAATAGTGATTTTCTTTAATTATTCTGCATGAGTTTAATTATAAATTACTTAACAAAGGTGGTTTGTTAAGTAATTTTTCGTAGTGAAAGAAATTTTACTATTGTAAAATTCACTTTACATGGTGTAGTTTGATTCATCTAGTAAATTAGGCTAGATGATCAATATTTTGGTGATATCAGATTTCCCCCCAACGTACGAGTGTTAGGAGGAAAACATATGACCAAACTGTGTTGTAATGACATAATCACTACACAACAAAGTGGGGAGAGAGAGAGAGAGACCAATACAACTGAAGCAGGAGGATAGGGACAGGGGGGCAAGACCAATGCATGTCACCTTTTATGTTGTGGTACCGAAACTCAATGAGGTGGGGGAGGCATACATATACCCGCCGAGATAACTTAGTACAAAAATAATGGTGTGCTGAGAAACATCAAACTCTGCAATGAAGTACATGCTGAATGGTACATGACATGTTGGCATAACCGAGTCAGAAAATAATACAATGTGTTCCATATATATAATGCACCTGGAAAAATATGAGCCAAGATTGAATATAATATGAGCTTATTACATGAGATATAATGGCCCTTCCCTCAAAAAATGGGTTGGAGGGAGGTAGAACAACCAAAGAAGCCCCGTTGACCAAGGAAGGGATCTGCAAAACTAAATGGATCATCTGAAGGAGATGTGCATGCTATGAACACTGTGCTTGGTAGGAACTGAACCCATTATATTTGTAGAACTACATATAAGGCTATAGCATAATAGGAATGCATCCAAGCATGTGGGGGGCTACCTGAAGGGCCACCCCCTCATGAGGTCTCAAACATTTTACGCACACCTAGGAACCACTGGTACAATCTGCTGCACCACTCGACCATTGAGTGTATAGATCAGGAACATGAAACAACCAATTCAAAGGGCAATAATGAGTCCCTCTACTTGATCCAAAGTGCCAAACAAGAATCGAAGATGGAACCAAGATACACCACCCTCTGGGTCGTTCTTATGGAATAAATGAGCTGATGTCGACAGAATAGGGCCCACGATAGGTGAGGCAATGAGGATCCTCAACTAAGGTATGAGGGAAAATAGTGATGTGACTGATGGATTGACACCAAGTACAATGGAAAATGAGGGATTTAGATGACTTCCCTTGTCAGAGCATAAAGTGCATGGTTGACCTAGCAGCAACTGACTCAACTCCGGATGGGATGCGCACAGTATGACTGGAGGCCAAAATGGGCAAGATCGGATGAACAGTACCAAAATATGGATGGAATACTGTGATATGATATAATGGGATATGAAACAGACTCCATGAATGCAAGGGTGACTCATCGCGGATGCTTTGAACAAGGGTGACTAGATGACGCTGCCACACAGAATAGGCCTGGTGGGGACCATGAAAAAATGATTAAATGATGGTTACACATGATGAAAATTGACACATGAGATGATAATTTCCAAGGGAAGTTAGTCCCCAAATTACAAGAGTCACATATGAAGAAATCTGATTTTGAGAAGCGACGAAGTGACCCTTCTCGGAAAAGTGGCTTCCTAATGAAGTTTCAAATCATCCAAAACTGAGAAAGGCTCATTATAGTACTCAATGATAGATTTCCAATGATGTTGATGGTTTGTCAAGCTGAGCTACCGTTTGGTCAAAGCAGGTGATAGAAAAATTGTGGATTTTTCTATGAAAGGACATTTTCCCTCCAATTGGAATTCATTTTTTAAGTGAATTGTGGTAAATTTGGAGAGGAGGAAAAGGCCTTAAATCTTGTGGAGATCATAGTAGACAAACCAGCCATTAGAATTAGGATCTGGGACTTTCAGGTAGGTGACCTTACTCATCCCTTCAATTTTAGTTCTTTATTTCGTGATTTTTGGCTCTTGGCAGCTCCCTGGGAGACCCTTACTCCTCTTCACGGTCTAATCACATTTTTTGTGCGTAGAAGTGCAATTTAGATCATAGGAAATAGGTGAAAACCTGTGAGCTCACACTTTCTGGGCATAAAACTACGATTTGGGTCTGAAAAGAGGGGTGATTTGCTCGCTTGGTGGGGGTTGTAGGTTGATTAGTGTAGATCAGTGTTTTCTTCTCTCAATTGACAAGACATGTGATGTTTTGCAGGCATGGTAGGTGAGCCCTTGCTATTGAGAATTGTGAGCTATTGGGATCCAGACCATGAGGGATTTGTCATGCAGGGGAACAATATTGAGCTCACATTACAAGATATTTATTTCTTCACTGGACTCCCTCCCCTCAGAGTGGTGGGGGATATACATCTAGTGTTTCCTTGTGGGAGGAACATTACAAAGTTTGTGGAGCACCATTGTCTACAAGATGTGAATGTGAATGACATGACTATCCTGATTGGTGATTTAGACCGGCTAGAGGCATAGGTTGTTTCCATAACTGTGCTACGGGTCTTGGGCAACCATGCATTCCACCACATCACTGGTGGGTAGATGATGCTGGTTGAGAGTGTTTTGGCTAGGACCTACTATGGGTGGGCCGAGATGATGCTATCGTCGGTGAAACGATAGTTAAGTCTATGCATGTGAGCCATGACTATGGTTTTGGTATAGTATGGGGGCCCATAGGAGCCATGGATCCACAACTGGGGGTAGCTACTACAGAGAGGAGGACGAGGAGTCGGACAGGTGTTCCAACCTGCCTTCTTTGCACGTTGGGATTAGATGCCCCTCTAGATTGACGATTATCCTTATAGTAGGATGAACTATTAGGGAGATCCTAACGTGCCACTTTCACTCAGTCAAGCATGGGGACCAAATGGTAATTGTTAAGTTGCTATTTTTATGGTGCATTTCATATTTTTATCACATGTATATGGTACTAAGTGTAAAATATGTGGTATGCAGACATAGCACCAGTAAAACTGGCAAGAAATGTAGGATGAGCTGTAGCGCTTGTGGCTGCAGACTGGGGAACATCATCATCTTGTCACGGTCCAGAGGATAGTGTGCTACTCATTTATCTACACTGTAGATGTGGGGTACTCTTGACCAGAGTTTCTGAGCATGGATGGCATGAGCTAGACGATCGATACATATATGAGTGTAACGACCTTCCCTTAGAGTGGTGAGGTATCATGTGGCGCATGGCAATGGCTGGTGATGCAGTATGTGATCTACGTGTAGGTGGGGCAGAGCCTTTGGTGCATGATCCTTTGGATAGTGACTAGATATGGGGACATGTGGGTCCCTTTAATTTTGATTTTTGTAACATGTTATGGGCATGTCGGATGTATTTAGAGCTATGGGCTCCGAACACTTATATGATACATAATATGATTATGCATTTTTATATGACGATGATGGTTCACCATGTGTTTTATTTATGATTGTCTTCTGTGGTATACATGTGATAAATGCCAATCTAGACTGTTATTTGCAATGGTATCTACATAGTTATTTTGGGCTCTAGGAACTTGAATAAAAGTAATGGTTTCAAATTCACGTACCAACAACTTAACACAAAGATATTTTCTAAATATGACTTGGTTATCCACATGATAAACACCATTCAATTGCATGACAAGTAGCGAGGAATATAAATGAACATGAAGACGAAGGATGTGATGAGAAAAAGAATCGACTAAAAAACCTATCAATGCATCATATTTGGCCTGGTTATTGGTGGCAGATCCAATGCACATGTCGTTCGAAAGGAGTAATGTATGCAAGGGGGTAAAAATGGCCCAGGCTATTGAGGCTATATTCCTGGAGAAGCGAGTTGCACCATCAACATGACCGATATATGGTGTGGATGATGAATCCATATGAAAGGTGCAAAATACAATAGATGAAATGATGCATCCTACCTAACATCATGACAGAAATAAAGACATGCAAATTAAAGAGATAAGTTATGAGAAAATTTTCTTTAGGTAGATTGCATTGGGATTATTAGGAAGGAAATGGCCTTTAGAATCCTCCAAAAAATATTTCCCCATGCCTAAGTGCAAGGGTAATTAGGGGTAGACATAGCTTCCACGTTGTCCTCATCAAAATGAAAGATGAGCGGATAAGATGAATATTGACTACATCATACGGCGTGGTACCTAGTGCGTCAACCTGAGAAAGAAGGTTCACATATGCATCATATGGAATGGTAGATGACGAGATAGTAGACGAAGGATGTATGTATGTTGAGACTTGGGATTCTGTCGAAAGAGGTTGAATAGAAACGTGCTTAGAAACCTCAGAAAGGATTTCCTACGAGGAACTCAAGGATGACGACAGGTAAAGGATATGGCTAGTTGTGTCCATCATCTCAACATCTGGGGAAGGGATCATGATGGCAGGATCAGATTCCCCCTATTCTGGTTTACTATTGGTACAAAAATCCACAACAAGAGGAGAAGGTGATCCGTTATGAGTGGTATTGTATTCGCGAAGTGCCTTAGGGAAATCACAAAATTGATTGAGATGAGGGGAACAATGGGAGTAGTCACCATGACAATCACATAGGGCAGAAAGGTGATTTTTGAATAAAGTTCTAAGTTTCATGGGTGGACCCAGTAGGTTAACATGGACTTTAGGGATATTTGGCTTAGGGAACGTTTCATGAACCAAAGGTTTGAGATGAGGAAGCTTAGGACAACTATTAGTTGTGTGCCCCACAACTTTACACAAAGCACACAAAGCTGACGAGTTTGGGGCCTTGGTGATCCAGGTGGATGTTGGTGGCCACCCACCTATCCCATTTGGACCCCCGCAACTATCTCTTTCAGTTTTTTAGTTTCCGTAATTGTAGCACAATTTACTATTTTTAGCAGTTTTTTTCGGGTCCTGAACTTCCGGAGCCGTTTTGAGGCCCTAAATGACGTTTTTTGGGAGATCTGGGGGCAACATGGGTCCATGGACCGATGTTTCCCTTCCAAAAGTGGTAGTTCTCGGATAGATATTTCTAACGAGCTATCATACGCGTCAAACGGAGATCGTATGCCAAAGTTATGACCCCAAGAAATTTATGTACCAATTTACCCAAAACGGGGCCCACAATTTGGCGTTTCATCTTCTCAGGTTAGGTTTTGGAATGTGAAGAGTTTTTCATTGTTTCTCAACAATAAATAGGCCTTCGAGCCTCATTGTAACACAGTTCGGAACAGTTCATAGGCATGTAGCCGCCCCATCTCTTCTCAGAGATAAGCTACCATCGCCCTAGCTGGTTTATTTCCATTTCTAGTTGTAACCATATTTTCGGTATTTTCCATTAATGAAATGAAGTATTATTTCTGCTGCAACTCTTTATTTATGGTTATCGCATCTCTGTATTTATGGTTAGCTCTGTAATCTATTGCGTTCCTGTTTAAATCTGGATCAGTGGTATCAGAGCGGTCTGCTTTTTCTCTGTTTTTCTTTGCATGTCCCCAACGAGGTTAGGATATAAGGAGTTAGGGCTTGAACAGGTCTAACCTTTGCAAGACCAGCCTCGCAAATCCCGACGGCCTCCAATGGCGGATGAGAAGAAAGACGAAGGGGCAGGAGATCCTATCAAAATCTTTCTCGAAGAAGCGGTCGAGCGGCAAAGGAACGCGATGATGGATAACTTTGCGCAGATTCTTCAGCGGCTACCCAGAGGCGACACATCGGCTTCCAACAGCTACTCTGGAAACGCCACACCGTTTAAGGTACAAGTGAATTTTGAAATCCCCATATTCGAGGGTAAAATAGACGCAGATGCCGTAGATAAATGGTTAAATCTGCTAGAGGGTTATTTTTCCGTTCATGAATTTTCAAGTCGGGAAAATATTGTTTTTGCTCTTCTCAAAGCAGCCAGCCACTTCAAGGATTGGTGGGAAACCTACTGTGAGTAGAAGGATGAAAGCACAGGCTCACTATTTTCAGCCACACCCACTTGGTATTCATTCCGAGATGCCATCAAGGAGTAGTACTACCCTGTCAAAAGCTACGAGGACAAATACATCAAATGAACCACACTGCGGCAGGGACGAGACCAAGATGTGCCAGAGTTCACAAATATTTTTCATACCCTTCGCACAAAATTTGGTATTAAAGATTATGAGCTGCATCTGGTACTCAAATACCGTGGCTGCCTGCACAGATACATCCAGGAAGAGATGGAGTTCTTGAACATCTCCTCACTCGGCACAGCATACCGATACACTGTCAAAATCGAGAAAAAGTTCAAACAGAAGAAGCGAGACTTTGGATCTGCAAGTCTGAAGCCCAAAGGACAAAGCCAAGGTGAGGTGACCCAAGACAACCCCTCGAAGCCGAAGAAGGACACAGGAAAGTGGTGTGAGTTCCACAAGATTCCCACTCATAACACAAGTGAGTGTTGGACCAAGCAGTCACTGGTGGCCGAGTTGAAGGCTTACGAATCAGATGCATGTTCCGACCTTGAGCCAGAACCCGACAAGGGGAATGGAAAAGTGAAGCAGATCATTGATGCAGAGCCCAACGCCAATGTTGCCACCGCCAAGATCCAGAGGAATGAGCCTGAAGACCCAGAGGAGGGGGAGCACTTTTTCCACTCACAAATGTGGGTGAAGGGTTCACCGCTACAATTCATTGTTGATAGTGGAAGCCAAAAGAACCTTGTTTCAGCAGAGGTTGTGAAGCAGTTGGGCCTACTGACTACACCACACCCGCAGCCATACAGTATTGGGTGGCTTCACGAAGGACGAGATCTCAAAGTTCGACAGCAGTGCCGCCTTCCCTATAGCATCAAACCCTTCACAGATGAGGTATTGTGTGATGTTACACCCCTGGATGTTTGCGATGTACTATTAGGTCAACCATACTTGTGGAGGCAACATTCTGTGTATGAGTCAAGGCCTCGCGCTATCATTATTTCTTTGGATAATTCATTATATACAGGATACCGGAGGTAGCCCCACCTACCGCCACCTCTTTGATCACTACCAAGAAAGGCAGGAAGTTCATATCACAGACTAGGAAATTTATTTCCTATCTAGTTCACTCCCAAAGGGTTCCTCCACGCAACAACAACAACAAAGGGATACAGTCATGACAGAACACGGGAACAACTTCTCCTCACCCACAGGGGTACCACACAAGTTTCAGGTGGGCGACAAAGTTTGGTTGTTTCTACAGAGAGAACACCTTACCAAAACCCATCATAAACTCAGACCACTCCGACATGGTCCTTACACTAGTACCAAGGCTACGGGCAACAATGCTTTGAAGCGTAGCATTCCTCCATTCCTTCGCTTGCACCGAGTGTTCAATATGGACCGTCTTCAACCATGCTTCCCACCATTTCTGGACACATTAGAGATTGCAGAACAGCTCAGCAGAAGCTTCCTCATCTCAAGGAGGAACTCAATGCAATGGGGACCATTGCTTCCTAAGGGGGGAGGAATGATCCAAGTGGATTTTGGTGGCCACCCACCTATCCCATTTGGACCCCCAGAACTGTCTCTTTCAATTTTTCAGTTTCCTTAATTATAGCACAGTTTACTATTTTTAGCAGTTTTTCGGGTCCTAAATTTCTGGAGCTGTTTTGAGGCCCTAAACGACGTTTTTTGGGAAATATACCACCAGTAATTTATTTTCCTTAGAATCATCTTTTCTATCGTAGTCCTCGGAGAGATATTTCCAACGGGCTACCATGCACGTCAAACGGAGATAATACGACCAATTTGTGACCCCAGGAAGTTGATGTACCAACTTACCCAAAAACGGGGCCCACAATTTGGCGTTTCATCTTCTAGGGTTAGGTTTTGGAATGTGAAGGGTTTTCCATTGTTTCTCAACAATAAATAGGCCTTCGAGCCTCATGTAACACAGTTCAGAGGCATGTAGCCACACATCTCTTCTCAGAGATAAGCTACCATCGCCCTAGCTGGTTTATTTCTATTTCCGGTTGTAAGCATATTTCAGTATTTTCCATGAATGAAATGAAGTATTATTTCCGCTGCATCTTTATGTATATGGTTATCTCTGTATTTTATTACGTTCCTGTTTAAATTCGGATCATCTCGGGAAGTTGAGGAGGCTAGAGATCTTGTGAAGATATCTTCTCCTTTGATAGAAGTATGATGGATTGTCAGGACTATTGTGGGCTACCCCTCTTCTTCCTGCTAAAAAACTGGATGAGAACTAGACTTCTGCTTCTTTTTGTAGATTAGGAATTATTTGACTACAACCTCTGTCACTGAAGGGGAAGCCTCCTCCCTTGGTCTATTGTCTTTTTTATCTTGAGGTACAGGATTCTATGAGGTTTTTGTAGATATGACCTGTTCTTCTGCCTCCTGTAGTGTTTTCTCCTCCCATTGACTTTGATTCATGAAATTTTCTATTTTTGGTCTTGGAGTAATTTTAGGGAGTGGTTTTTTGTTCCAATCTCAACTTGGAGATGATTCCAAAAGGGTCATATGACTAGGTAAATATCAATTTGAAGTTCATTTGTTTAAGGAGTGAATTTGCCTCTTTTCTTGCTGCCCTAGTGTTAAAAATAAATGGTCCCACTTGTGCCTTGATCTTGAACTAGGACATCTTCTTTGCTACAACAAAATGTAAGTCATCCATATGTATCATCTACCTGATATATTCTAATGAGAAGATTCTCAGGGGAACAAACTTAGGAAGCCTATAGGGTGGCAACTCACACCCATAAATTATGATTTTTGTGTAATTATGGTATAAATACCAATCCCCTGTTTTAGTCTACTCACTAAAATGCATAATTCTTTGAATTTCTAGTCCTATCCTAGGCTCTACATCATTGTTTAGTAAGCTGGCAGCTGTATGTAGAAATTGATCAACATAATATGAAAAGATATACTCGGTAGATTTTTTTCTCACTAGGGAGGTCCAAAGGATTACAAATTGTGGATTACTTTGATAATCTAACTTCTGCAAAGGAAATGAAAATCTATCTACTTGATGGTAAATAAATAAATACACTATCATTAAAGAATACTTAAAATTCCCCTCGATGGAGAACTCAAGGAGCTAGTCATGAATTGAATCTACAATGAAGTCATTGTATGTGAAAATAGGTGGTTTCTCATTAGATGTAAAGACTGATAGAAAACCAAAAATGGCCTCATTAACCCACTGATCGGATTGATAACCAAGTATGCATGAAATAATGGCAATTAACTATTTAGTCATCTCAGGGAACATAGAGGATGAGTAGGGGGGATTTTTCTTAGGTAATTGGGCATCCTCTGGGAGAAAAATCTAAAAAATCTTAGCACTCTGTGGGAAGGTCACATTTTTGTAGAATTCCATGAGGGAATCTAGTAAAAATGGCTCCAGGGAGTCAAAATTTGGCAATTGTAGCATCTGAGAGACAGATTATTCAATGATGGTAAAAAGGATATCACCATTCTGGTCCACGATTGATCTTTGTCTAGGGATGTAGCGAAATTGGCACCAGGACATGAATTTTGGGAAATGATAAGCCTGTGGGAAGATGAATTGGGGTAGGGAAAATTCCCACAGGCCTAATTCATCACTGAGGTCAAGATATTTTTGCATCAACTAGCTGTGAAGCTCATACAGGTTAAAATCACAATTTGTTTCAACAATCTTATATTGCTAGTCCACTAATGGATGGTGATATAGGTCTATGGTAGGGGGAAGTATAGGGCTATCATTAGAGGATTTACTTTTTAGCTGCCATTATCGAAGAGGAAAGATCAGGGAATTCAGATTTACCCGAGAAAAAAAAGGTGAAACTGATGTTCAAATGCAAATTGAAGGGTAGGTAATTGGTTGGAGTAGATGGTTATGTTGGTAACTGACTCAATGCTAGAGAAGATTGGTTCTGGTTGGTTGTGCACTGTAATTTCACGATTACCTGCTTGACATAAAATGGAGAAAGGAGGGTCATAATAGGTTTATGGTGGATCACAAAGAAAACTCGAAATTATCATTTCTGATTTATCGTTACAATGGAGTGGGCCCGTTGTCGTGGGAAACATGAAAGTCATTAATTGAGAAATGATTTGATGACATGGTGGTAGGAATTCCAGGTGGCAACATCTTATTGGGGAGGGAGTAATGATGGGAAATTTCTTTGGCATAAGGGGAGTGGGGTCCGCATGCATGAGGTTGCAGACATGCAGTGGAGGAGTATGATTGACATGGGAGCGAATGGAGGGATAGTGGAGTCCACATGGAGAGAGGTAGGTGGCATGGAAGTGCATGTGGTGTCCATGGTCAACTCAAGTGAGGAAGGCGGGATGGTTTTTTCGTAGGGGGGTTTTATGGGTGAAACCACCCTAGGGATTTGGGTTCAGAACCCCAACAAAGCAGAGGGAAAACTTCAACAAGAAATTTTCAAACAATCATTAAACATCCTTATTATACTAAATCCCGTAGGAGTGTCCTTACCCAATGTCCTTCGTTTGGGTAGATCCCGCAGGGTGCAAAGCCTCAACTTCTCCCAGTGTTCTTGAAACTTGAAATTTATTCAAATAGAGCATACAAGACAGTAGAAACATAAAGGATATACATGATTTTAAGTTCAAATCATATAAATGAATGACTAATTATACATCAATAAAGATTCATAAATGAATTACAACATAACTTTGATGCATAGACACATTTCAATTCGGAAACAGAACAACATTCGTTTTTATTGAAGTAAGATATAGATATGGTGGAGAAATATGACCTGAGTCTTTCTCCAGTTCCAAGCGGAACTGTCCTCCGGATCCATCCTTTCCTAGCCTTCAACAATCTTCCTCCATCACCACCAACACAAGGATATCTCAAGCAAGATGGGGGATATTTATAATTAAGGAAACAAGGGTTTCCTGCAGCTTTGGGGAGTGCAGGAGGCATAGGTATTCTTTAGACTTGATCAGGGATAATCTCACTATAGTATCAATATCTCAGCATTTCTCCCTTAAGGCCTTCCCATGGAGGTTTATTTATACCTCTCCAAATTAGTTTTTTTTTTTAGTTGGGAAACAGTTGAGCCACGGGCAATAGGAGGTGAGTAACATGTAAAAAATGTGAACTCCACCCAAAACTAAGGAAATTTAATTTTTTGAAGTGTTTTAACATATGTACGTGGGTTGGGCATATGCTGACCCGTGTGTACACGCTTTTATCACCGGGAAAAGTAGCGTAGAGGAAATAAAACATTGTTTTTTAAGATTTTGGACCAAGTCTGGAAGGAAGGGTTTCCCTAGGCCATATATAGATCATCAGATCTACTAAGAGTGGTAAATGGTGCTTTAATAGATGCCCCCTAATATATGAGGTTAGAAGGGGTACACGATGGCGGAAATGTATTAATTGTATGGAAAGAATCATGCCGAGACTGAGGAGTTCTCCAGAATTCAGCCTGATAAGCCATCGAAAGAGATAAAAAAGAAACTACTATCTGAGTCGGGCATACCCATGCTCAGAAAGTAAAGTATGTGCGCATATCAAGTACAAAAGCAGATCCGATATGTATACAAGTATAAAGGAGCTGAAAGTACATAATGGATCATTTGATCATAATCAAGAAAGTACTTGTATGAATATCACATATAAAGAGCTGATCAATGATGCTAAATTATGAAGCTGATCACTGAATTCAAGAAACTGATCCCAATAGTACTAAGTAAACATGATGGAATAAATGATACTACATCACAACCCGGGTGCCAGCATATAAGATGTTGCTGTAAGGAACTATAACATATAAGGTGGATGGTGTCAACTAGTAGAAACATGAGCAACTAACAAGTGAGCCAAGACATGTTGATGCAAACCCGAGGTCTTCACTCACCACCATGGTACATTTCTACACAATGGGAATGAATGATCTGAAGTTGACCATGTGATAAATCGTTTGATTATCGGTCATTGATGTATACCGTTAACAAACGCGAGACTACTCAACGATAATGATAAATAGAGTCAAGGTACCCAGTACAATCTAACAAGTGCGAATAAATGAGTTGTAGTTGAACACTTGAAGGAATCTATCAATCAGGAGAAAATGATGTTTTCCCACTATCGATAGTGAAGGAATCTTCCACTAATGACTACAAACCCTAAGGTACTACCAAATGGACTCTAGATCTCTTTCCTAGAGCAATGAGTTGAAGTCGACGGGAAAAGATCCGCTAGAAGGAAGGAATTAATGCATCCTTCATCAATCTAGCACGAGTGTAACTCGTAGGCCAATAATGCGGAAGGAATCAGATGAAAAAATATGTACTAACCCAACCGAAGCACGTTTCTAGCATACACAAGATGTAGCTAGCGCGTGATAGAAACCCTCTGAACTAGCCAATAATGAAAGTTGACACAGAGGTGAGGAATCCACCAATAGGGTCAAATGGAAACAAAGACACTACACAAATCCCAATGTGTGATAGTGAAAGCTAATGTTGAACACAAGGGAAACCACCTAGTCAAATACCCATGATACTAATTGATGTTGAGTACAAGGTGACCTATCTATATTGAAAATAGGGCCAGGGTGTGGCTCTAGATCTACCCTTAGAGAAATTTGTTGTAGTCGATAAGGACAAGACCTGCCAACAAGAAGTCAATGGAGACCTTCTCAAACAAGAAAAATCAAAGGACCAATACAACTGAAGTGATAATGAACATGATGCTGACAACTAGGGATGGCCGACTAAAAAATAGGTCAAGAGACACCACGGAGAGGCCGACTCAGGCTTACTTCCCTTGAACAAAAGCACGACTCAACTGTGACTATATGGTAGCATATGATAACTCTGTATAAGTTTTTCATATAGGAGGCATAAGAAAACTCTCCATATGATTGGAAGAGGTAATCAATCAGAGGAGAACTGACTCAGTAACAAGGTTAAGGCTTTCCTAAGTCAAACTAAAGCCCACCCCAATGGAGGAAACACTTTTTTTTTGAGTGCTTTGTTCAAGGGCGACACGACTGACTCTAGCTGCCATCAAAATATGGAAATAATGTTCCATTCCCACACATTTTGGAACATATAAATTTTTTTTGTCTTTTTTCTTTTATATGAGGCTTGAAAAAGAATAAAAGAAATATATAGTACAATGGAAAGAACTAGTGTCGGAGAAAACAGATGCTCTAGTTCTTGGGAGGGGAACATTCCTATGCTCAATGCAAGGTGGCGAAACTGGTCAAGGACACTCAAAGGGATGTTCTTTCCATGTGTAAAAGGGTGTGTCAAGTTGTAGAAGCTAAGTGATTGCATGGTTGATTTTGTAGAAGAAATGGTCGAAAAATTGGCTTAAACATGAGTCCAAGTGAAGCCGGCTCAAGGCCAAAAAGTGCAAGTAGTCAATATGCAATGCAGCAGTACAACTCAACACAAAGGAGTCTCTAGGGTATAAGGCTAGAAAGCAGCAGAGAAGAACAAGAATGAGTCTTCAATGCATAAGTCATGGCGGGAGTAAAGAGGACTCCTGAGCCTACTCAATATTGCAGCATGGGCAGCCAATGTTAGTGAGGATCTAACTAAGATGCCCATGTAAAGTTTGGCTCTACCATCATATCATGATTTTTAAAGTCGGCGAGTGAAATGGTTTGTGAATCAAGACACGATGGGGTCAACCCTATGGCCAATGTATCGCAATATGGAGGCTAATGTGCAAAATGCAGTTTCAAGTGTTATTCCCTAACCTATATGCTAGTAAGAAAATGATACCTTCCATGATGAGTCTACGGTCATGGGACCAGAATAATGTCTCAAAGAAGTCTCCAAAATATCAGTTTTTTCATTTGAGTTTTGAGCAAGGAGCTGTGGAGACAAACTCAAGCAAGCTTCCTCTGACCAATTGAACCATTCAAATCACTCCAAAGTTTCCAAGTAACCCTTATATCTTGCTTTTAATGATTTGTCATATTTTTCAGATGTTTTTTTTCAAGTTTTGAGCATGGGAAAATATGTCAAAAAATTCAACTCTACGTACACATGGGTTGAATATGGGTAACCCATGTATACGACCACCCTACACACGACTGTGTGTAAAGGAAACCCTCGTGTGCAAAAAATAAAATTTTAAAACAAAAAATAATGGTTTGAAACATGTTTTTGGACAGGATGACCATCACCTAGAGGGAAAGATATCATAGTGCTATAGATAATGAAGTTATGGAGGACCCAAATGCTTTGGATGCTTTAAGAGGCCGCAACTTACTAAAATTATTTAAGATGTCGAATATGAAAGCCAACACATGATTGCTTGAGCTTTTGATTCATTACTAGAGCGCAGAAGATGACACCTTCATGATCGGTTAGATTCCTCTAAGGATCGAGATCGAAGATATCTACTTTATTACTGGTCTTTCCCAAAGAGGAGAGGTGGTGCACTCGACTGGCCAGATGAGGAGTAGTCTTTCTGCAGAAGACTATGTCCACATATACTGTCCCAGTCATCCAAAGAGGATTGGAATTCATATTCCAATAAAACACGTAGAGAGCTTGTCCTTAAAGATTTTACTATTTACCAGGGTAAATGGCTTAGCTTCTTTACATTAGGCCTCACGAGTATCAATGAGCCTAGTAGTGGAATGTGTCACCACAGTGTTTGACTGGTGCACGCCTCTACTAACCAATATGAAGAATCAACTGACCTCCTTTTAGAAGGGTCAAACAAAGAATTTTAGGTATGGCACAATCTAATGTTCATTCTTCTTCGAGAAAGTACCTGGGCTTCGACTGAAGGTATTATCGACTATCAGTAGCCTAGAGATCCACGAATGGGTAGATGGTCTAATCTGATGAAGTGCCTTGGGGGTGGCGATGTGCCCAGAATGACCTTTGACGAGGAGTTTTTTGCCTGGTGGGATCAACAAGTCATCGCAATCAATGACTACCCCTATGCTGGTATGGATTTCTAGGAAGATCTAGACATAATGTTACCACCAAATGCGACGCGGGATGCCATAGGTAACACTTTTTTAATTTTTAAGCTTTGTTAATATTTTTTTGGATTTTTAATATAACTGAACTTAAAAATATTTTTTTGATGAGACAAGACACTTACAAAATATATTGATCATGTTTCAGATGTTGGATCAGTGAGACTTAACGGATTTCTGAGACACAGGCGTCATGGAAGAGGTGCCAAAGAGGTTGCAACCGAGACGGAGAGAGTTTTCCATGTAGTTTAGAGAAACTTGGTGAGGCTGACTCACCAAATACCCATGATAGCCATAGAGGATCTAGCTGAGGAGATGCAACATCACATGGTAGGAGTACCATGGGACTGGCTGCGGTTATTCTAGCGTGTAGCCAATGGTGTTGTATATTTTATAGTTTCTCATCCCGAGCCAACTAGATAGATGATCAGATCTTTTTATGATTGGACATGATGATGGGCATAAGCCCAGATTTTGTAGGGAATTTTGTCCCAATTTTGTATATTATTTTTTGTTTATAAATACTCTATCTACATACATGCGATTTTATGATATATACAGATGACACTTTTGATTATTTTTTATATTTTTTAATTTGATGAATGATTGATATGCCAATCTAATGCTTGATTAGCAATATAATCTGCTAATGAATTTTATGATTGTGGAATGTGAACATGTGATCTAAACAAATGACCATTGCAACAATCTCACTCTCAAAAATTGGTGACACAAATAGGGATCACATACTCGATAAGTGTTATGTAGTTGAGATACCACCAGTTGTGAGTCCAAATAAGCCACTAACGAATCAATACCAAGGGATATTGCTTCAGATAGAAAATTAATAACGACAGTATACTCAGCAATATTATTTGAATCAAGATCGATACATAGTCCTTTGGAAACCATCAATTGGCCAGATGGATAATAAATCACCCAAGCCGCGGAAGCAAGGTTCTAGGTATGACTACTTGCACCATCGGCGAATCCTAGATACACTGAATCATCCATCAATACCTACCAAAGCAGATAAAAAAATATCGATATCACTAAAATCGCTAAATAGATATGTACAAGCATACAATATATACGAAACAAGTAAATGTTGGGTTGTGTCATATTCTTTCCACGATTAGCCCATGTTGTTAACTGGGGGGTTATAAGGGGGTGGAGCTCCCCCTTCGTTGCGTCATTGCATAGCGGGGGGAGTCACAGGGGGTTTGAGGGGTGCAGGTAACCCCACTCTATGGGGTCCAGGGCAGCGCCCCAGAAAAGTTTGGTTTTGGACCCTATATTAGGTTGGGTGGACCTACCTATGGTTTTGTGCATGTTTTTCGTACATGGTTTTGGACGTGATGGTTTTCGGTCCATGGTTTTGGACGCGATGGTTTTCGATCCATGGTTTTGGACGCGATGGTTTTTGGTCCATGGTATTCGATGCTTCGGCATGTATAAATATGTATTGTAACATTGAAAGGAACATAATGAAAAATCAATCTGGTAGTCCCGGTTTTGGGATCCAGTGGAGAATCTCTGTGTATATGTGTTTTATGTGTTATGCTCTCGCATTGTTTATTTTCTATGTTTTAGAATTCGTATGCAGGGAATTTCTGTACGGGGTTAAAACCTACATTTGGTATCAGAGTTGTTTTGGCTTCAAGGGGACACCTTTGTTGCTGAGGGGTTTTGCTCGGGCTTGTGGTAGACCCTATTCAATGGGAGATCTACCAGATCGATTCTAGTGGTAAAAGAAGATGGCAAGCAATGGAAAGATATAGATTGAGAAATTTAATGGTCTGAGTTTTGAGTTGTGGAAACTCAATATGGAGGACCTATTGGTGGATAAAGATCAGTGGATCACGGTAGATCCAGGTACTAAACCAATGGGAGTGTCTGATGAAGAATGGAAGAAGTTAGATCGGAAGGAAAAGAGTATAATACAATTGTGTGTCTCAGATTCAGTATTGCTAAATGTATCAGGGGAAGCTACGGCGAAGGATTTGTGGGATGAGTTAGGGATTTTGTACCAATCTTAGTCTCTGGTGAATAAACTGTTCCTATGGAAAAAACTGTATAACCTAAGGATGAAAGATGGAGACTCGGTGACAGAGAATTTGAATGCATTTAATATTGTGGTAAGTTAGTTGTCATATGTTGATATAAAAATTTTATATGAAGATAAATGCATTAGTTTGTTTTGTTCTCTACCAGATTCGTGGGATAGTCTAGTTATTGCAATAAGTAGCAATGCAACTGCCTTGTAGTTTGATGAAATAGTCTCATCCTTGCTAACGGAGGAGATGAGATGGAAAAATATGGAGAGCCAGAAGTGTGATGCCTTGTTTGTACGAGGACGGTCCCAGAACAAAAACAAAAATAAGTCATCGAGTGGGAGATCTAAATCTCCAGGAAAACCTATAAAGGTGGTGTGTTGGAAATGCGGAAAGAAAGGGCACTACAAAAGGGACTGTAAAAATAAAACTCCTGAGAAAGGAAAGGGATTTGATGATGCTCCTTCTGCAGAGGAAAAAACCAGCTCAGATGAAGGTGGGGATGTGTACTTGGCTTCTTCAAGTACACATGTACATCATGAGGCATGATTGATTGACTTAGATGCATCCTTTCACTTCACTCCCCATAGAGAGTGGTTTTACGAGTATGAGAAATACGATGGAGATGATGTCTTCTTAGGGGATGATAGGAAGGCTAGAATCGTTGGTCACAAAAAAGTAAAGTTGAAGTTGAAAGGTGGAAGGGTTAGAACACTTCCGGGTGTTCCACATATTCTTACATTGGCTAGAAATCTTATTTCTATAAACAAGCTAGATGATGCAGGTGTAAAAATAGTGTTTGAGAAGGATACTTGCAAGATGGTTTAGGGAGCATTAGTATTGATGTGAGGAGTTCGGATTGGAACTCTATACAAGCTGCAAGGTAGCACTATTGTTGATGGGTGCAACAGTTCCATGGTTGCTGAAAGTGGAGCAGGAAATCTAGTGGTCTCTGGAGAGAAGACCATTTTGTGGCATCAAAAGCTTGGACATATTGGAGAGAAGGGACTTCAAATACTTCATGGTAAAGGCATGGGTAATAGCTCTTTGGATTTTCATTTCTGTGAAAATTGTGTATATGGGAAGTAGAATTGGGTGAGTTTCCCCTTTGGTGGTAAGAGGGCGAAACATATATTAGAGTTTGTGCACAGTGATGTGTTTGGACCTGTGAAGGTTCTATCACTAGGTAAGTCTATGTACTATGTATCATTTATAAATGAATTCTAAAGGAATACATGGATATATTTCCTTAAGAAGAAATCTGAAGTCTTTGACAGGTTTAAAGAATTTAAGGCTTTGGTGGAAAACCAGACAGAGAAGAAGATAAAGGTGCCGAGGGCAGATAATGGTGGAGAGTTTTGTAGTAAGGAATTTGAAGAATTATGTAAGAAGTGTGGTATAGCATGGCATAGAGCTACTCCATATACACCTCAACAAAATGTAGTCACAGAAAGAATGAACAAGACATTGGTGAAAAGGGCAAGAAGCATGCTCAGTGGTGTCGGGTTAGGACAGGAATTTTGGGCAGAGGCGGTGGAGACAGCATTTTACTTGGTTAATAGATCACCTCCATCAACGTTGGAGGATAAGACTCCACAAGAGGTATGGATTGGTAATAAACCCTCTCTTTCACATCTGAGGGTATTTGGATATGATGCATATGTACATGTTCCAAAGGAGAAACAAACCAAGTTGGATAGTAAATCTGAAAAGTGCATCTTTTTTTTGTATAAGGATGGTTTAAAGGGTTATAAAATTTGGAACCTAGTAACAAGGAAAGTTGTGTACAACTGAGATGTGGTGTTCAGAGAGGTGAAAGATATTATTAAAATAGAAGTCCAACCAAAGGAACTTGAGAAGATAGATTTTGAGCTAAAGGAGGAAGTATCAGACTCTACAACAGAGGAGGAATTAGAAGATGAAGAGCCACAGACTCCGGGTGTGAGAAGATCAGTTCGAGAAAGAAGGCAACCAAAAAGGTATAGTCCATCTTCTTTTTTTTAAGTTTTGCTTTATCTATTACTGATGATGATCCCAAAACTGTGAAGGAAGCAGTAGATTCTGAGGATGGAAAGCTCTGGAAAGAGGCCATGGTTGATGAAATGGCATCTTTATACAAAAATGAGGCTTACGATCTGGTGGAGTTTCCAGCTGGAAGAAAACCCATTGGCAACAAATGGGTGTTCAGGAAGAAGACAAATGCAGATGGAAAGGTGGAGAAATGCAAATCTTAGTTGGTAGCAAAAGGTTATTCCCAGGTTTTGAGAATTGATTTTGGTGATATTTTTCCTCCTGTTGCCCAGGTAGCTTCTATTAGATTACTTTTATCTGTTGCTGCTGCTTTTGATTTTGAGGTAGAATAGATGGATGTGAAGACAACATTTATTCACAGGGATCTGGAAGAGGTGATCTACATGAAGCAACCTGAAGGCTTTGTGGTGAAGGGTAAGAAAGAACTCGTATGCAAGTTAAAGAAGTCTCTGTATGGGTTAAAACAATCATCATGGATGTGGTATCATAAATTTGATACATTTATACGGGGACTTGGCTTCATCAGAAGTAAAGAAGATCACTATGTGTATTTTAAATTAATTGGTGACTGTGTTATTTATCTGGTCTTGTATGTGGATGATATGTTGCTAGTTGGAAATGACAAAGAATTATCTAGGATTTGAAGACCCATTTGTCCTCCAAATTCAACATGAAAGATCTTGGTGCTACAAACTATATTTTGGGCATGGAAATTAAAAGAGATCGGACAAAGAGGCAGCTATGGTTAAACTAGAGGAAGTATGCCAATACAATATTGCAGAGGTTTAATATGCAGGATAGTAAACCAGTGAAGGTTCCTATTCCTGTAGGTGTAAAGTTATCTGTTGATCAGTGTCTTAAGGCACAAGAAGAGGAAGAGGACATGTCCCTTGTTCCATATGCAAGTGCAGTTGGTAGCCTGATGTATGCGATGGTTTGTACTAGACCAGACATTGTACATGTAGTGGGAGTATTGAGCAAGTTTATGTCAAAACCAGGGAAGGAGCACTGGAAAACAGTGAAGCGGGTTTTCAGGAATTTGTGTGGCACTAGTGATTATGGTTTGTGCTACCAAGGAAGACCAGAATTGGACAGAGTGTTAGATATTCGTGGCTTTGTTGATGTAGATTGGGCTAGAGATCTGGATCAAATAAGATCTACAAGTGGATATGTGTTTAACCTATTTGGAGGTGCAGTCAGTTGGATGAGTAAGAAACAATCTGTAGTGGCACTATCAACTACGGAGACAGAATACATGGGAGCCACTCATGTAAGCAAGGAAGCAGTTTGGTTGCAGAGATTGTGTTCAAGTATGGGGTTAGTACAGGGAGCTATAAGGAACGACTGTGACAGCCAAAGTGCAATTTTCTTGGTAAAGAACCCTGCATATCATTCAAAGACAAAGCACATTAATGTTCAATATCACTTTCGGTGGGATATGATAGAAGACAAAAAGATGTTGCTGGTAAAGGTGGACCCTTTGAAGAAGATTGCAAATACATTGAAAAAATATGTGAGCTTTGAGAAGTTCTCTTCGTGTAGAGAAAAAATGGGCGTTGCAGGGTTGGATAAATGACTAAGCTCTCTTGTGGCCCCCTGTGGAAAGAAAACAACAAGTGGGAGAATGTTGGGTTGTGTTATATTCTTTCCACAACTAGCCCACGTAGTTAACTAGGGGGTTAGAACGGGGTGGAGACCCCCCTTCGTTGTGTCGATTACATACCGGGGGGAGTCACTGGGGCTTTGAGGGGTGCAGGTAACGCCACTCTATGGGTCCAGGGTAGTGCCTCAGAAAATTTTGGTTTTGGACCCTATATTAGGTTGGGCGAATGATCCAAGGATCTTTTGCTTATAGATGTATGAAAAGAATCACATGTAGAAATTGCAGCTTAATACAAAAATCTAATGTCAACACATAAAAGAAGAAGGAACACGTAAAGGCACAAAAAGAAGACAACAAGACTTGATAATGAATTTCGTTCAACTTAAACTACGTCTCCGGGCCCTTCTCGATCAATGGAGTGGCCTTCATATATTAAGTGGCATGAAAAGAAGAGAATTACAATCATCAATTACATAAAATGTGGCTTATACCTCCATTCTGGACAATGGATATGAAATGAAGACCTCAGATGGAGAAATGGACAACATCACTGTGTCTGTGGTGTCGAGAGGGGAAAAAACCATATAAAATTCACCCAATTCAAAGAAAATGATCAATCAGCCCTCCTACAAGCTATTGCCTCCAACTGTGTGCTGAAAATCCTCTCCCCCATCCCTTTTCCAATCATCAGGTTTTTATAATGCGGATTTGTGACAAAGGTCGTTGAAATCAGGGTTGTTTTGTTTATAATGGAAACTGGTGGAGTAGAAGGATCGGTAGGCACAAAAAACCCTTTAAAATAGCCTTTTATAGTTTAAAATGATAATACACAAAAACCCATCAAACACTAATAGTTCCGACCCAAAACCTTAAAAACTAGGTCACAAAGTTTATCAAATCAGGCTCATAGACCCATCGGGTTTGGCCCCAATATCGCAATCGACATATCGTTGGTGCAATAGTTATGTTAGTGGGAATTGTCGACCGTCGATCGCTAATCACTGATCTACCAATTACCAATATTGGCGTCGGCCGATTGCATCGGCACATGCAACGGCCAGGGGTCCTGGTCTTTGGTTCTTCCAATCACTGATTGGTTGATCGCTCCAATCATCGATCGAAATCGCAAGTTTCCTCTGCCCAGTTCCTATATCACACATTATAGGCCCCCGACTCCGATTAATCAGAGATTGCTAATTAGGGGTTCTGTTGCGCCTCCTTAAGCCTACTCCTTTTGGACCCTTCGATTGTGATTTACCTTTATAAGTCTTAAAGCCATTTTTAAGAGAAAATGCCTCATTTTCAAAGGAACTTAGGCAAACTCTTTCTACCACAACTTCATCATCCAGACTCGGATTGGAGTGTCGTTCGCACCGTTGGAATCAGGGAAACGAGTACTTCGATCTGATGTCAGGATACTTGCTTTTCTGCCACTTTGAATTTTGAGATTTTCCATGTCACTGTATGTGAAGATCCACTTGGATCAATCCTCCCCATTGAGGAGCTTTTGGATAGCAAAAGCTTTCATTAGTCAATTGGCAAGTGAGGGAATTGTTCCCTCACCCTTTCCTTCTCCAACCATTTGGCCTCACTGGGGTGCATTCCCTCGAAACCAACTCGAAGGTATTCCACATCTCCTCATTGTGAAGTCCTGGTCCTTCTGTCAAGGATGATGTCTTCAAGTAACTCATCAAGAAATTCTGGAGCAAAATCATCAACTGTAGGAATTGTGCCCACCTCATCAGTGTCCATGATCAATGGAGGTTCATACAACTTTAGGTTCTCTACATTCACTACTGAGTACATCTGCATATATATCAGAAAATCAAGACGAAAGGCATTGTTTCCAGTCTTCTCCAATATGGTGAATGGACCATATTGGATGGGTCACAACTTCTTCCCTTCTCCCTTCATCCTGTCCTTGCTGATGTGGAACCACACTTTGTTGCCCACCTGGAATTGGTGGTCGACTCGGTGTTTGTCATGTTGAGCCTTGTAATGGGCTTGACTTTTCTCCAACTGCTCTTGTACTGCTTGGTGAATCAATTGGATTCACTGAATGATCTGCTGAGATTTGTCCCTATCATTACGTCCACTCGAGCCATCTTCCCTTCCAAAGACCATATCAAAAGGGTCCTTTGGCAGGTAACTAAAACATGTCTCAAAAGGTGAACGCTACGTAGAAGAATGCACTGCTTGGTTGTAGGAATGTTGTACATATGGGAGATGTTCATCCCACAACTTGGGATGTTTCCCACAATAGCCTCGTAGCAAGTGTATCATAGTACGATTGACAACCTCTGTCTATCCATTAGTCTACAGATGAAATGTCGTGCTTATTTTCAATTTGGTATCCATCATCCTCAATAAGTTGGTCCAGAACTCTCCAAGAAAGCGAGAGTCCCAATCTGACACAATTGATGTGGGTAATCCAAAATGGACCTAAACATGCTGAAAGAAAAGAGAAGCAGTCTGCTCTGCAGTGATATGCTTTTTACAAGGCATAAGAATACACATCTTGCTAAAATGGTCAATGACAACATACAAATAATCATGACTCTTCCTAGACAAAGGCAAACCTCCTACAAATTCCATTGAGACACTTTCCCATGGATGACTCGAAATAGGGAATGGTGTGTAGAGCCTGAGTTTTCTATTAGAGGGATTTGAAATAAAACACATCACAGAACCCTTTACATAGCGAGTCATAATGTTTTTCATGTGAGGCCAAAAAACAAATATTTTTACATGACATAAAGTATTTTCGACACCAAAGTGTCCAGACACAAGAGAGGTGTGGGCCTCTTGAATTACATGTACTCTTTCCCCTGTGGGAATACACAATTTACCAAGGTGATACAACAGTTTCCCCTGCAAGTGATAGTTGTCCACTTTTGACCCATGGGTTATTTTTGCATAAATCTCCTTAAAGTCATCATCATTAGCATATTGTTCAACATAACTCTCAAAAGACAACAAAGCATTGTGTAATATAATAGAAGCAGAAATAGGAGGATGAGATAGCATATCGGCCATTTTATTGCTAGTGCATTCCTATACTTTATTACCATATGAAACTGCTAAAGAAAACCTATCCACCTAAAATGACGAGATTGCCACAACTTGGTTTGTGACTGAAGGTACTGCAAGGGTTGATGATCTATATGGATGATGGTCTCCTTGCCGATCAAGTAGTGTTTCCACTTTTTCACACTCTGCACCAAGGCATAAAGCTCATTGTCATAAGTGGGATAGTTTAACACATCTTGAGAAAAATTCTCAGAATGGTAACAAATCGGCTTCTTTTGCTACATCAATGTAGCTCCCATGGCATAACTTCTGGCATCGGTTTTGATCTCGAATGGTTGTTGGAGATCTGGTAAGGCTAAGACTAGCATGATGCTGATTTTTTCCTTCAATGTTTCAAAGGACTTCTTTTGTATTCCTCCCCATTGGAAGACCTATTTCACACTTGTCAATGTGTGCAGAGGTGCTGCAATAATAAAGAAATTAGCAATAAATCTCCTCCAATGCTGGACTACACCTAAAAAGCTACGAACCTCAGTTACACTAATAGGCTTAGGCCAATTTACAATTGCTTCAACTTTAGAAGGATCAATCTTTAACTGACCATGACCAATAATATGACCTAGGTAACCCAAAGAGGTTTTCCCGAACTCACACTTTGACAACTTTATAAAGAGTTTTTCTTTTTTCAATACATCAAACACTTTCTTTACATGACACACATGTTCAACCCAACTCTTACTAAAGACAAGTATATCATCTAAATATACAAGAACAAATTCATCAATGAAAGGCTGAAAGAGATCATTCATGACCATCATAAAAGTGGTTGGAGCATTGCAAACCCTGAATGGTATTACCATCCATTTGAACAACCCCTATTTGGTCGTGAAGGTGGTTTTCCACATGTCCTGCTCTGCAATTCGGACTTGGTGATAACCATTGTGCAAATCCAATTTTGTGAAATAAACATCATTCTTTAACTGTCTAAAAAGTCATCAATGCTTGGAAGAGGGTAGCGATTTTTCACCGTAATTTTGTTTAGTGCATGGTAATCAACACACATCCTCCATGTGCCATCTTTCTTTGGTACTAAGACAATTGGTGAACCACACGGAGAAGTGCTCTCCCTGATGATCCCTTGGTCCAACAATTCCTGCACCTGTTTCTTGATTTCCTCCATCTAAATGGTCGACATATTGTACATGCCAATATTTGGCAAAGGAGCATCATGCCGCAAATGGATTTCATGTTGGATTTCCTTCTTCAGACGTAATCCCTTCGGTTCCTGAAACAGCTCATCATAATTAGAAATTAATTCATATAATTCTTGTTTATGTTTATGATCGCAGCCCTAGAAAGCATCATCGAATTCTAACTCTTTTTCCCTTACAACCATCAGCATGCAACCCTTACTGGAATTCACCAGTCTTTTCATTTTTCCAGTGCTTATAAGACTGGCATTGATTTTATTTTGATGAGCCCTCACTATATATTCTACCCCATATTTTTTGATTTGGCATTTGTTTTCATGACAGAAAAAGACTGCCTTTCTGTCATACAAATATGGAATCCCAAACACCATGCCACAAATATCCAATGGTATTTCATCCAGTTCTACTTCATCTACTAGCTTAGAAGTGATCACAAATTTGACTTTACACTGCTTGGTTACATTCAGTTTTGATTTATCATGTATCCATCCAAGTGGGTAAGGTTTCAGGTGTGATTTTGTTCTAAGCCGAGTTTCTTAACTAGGGATTCTATGATTAAATTTTCTTGGGATCCGATATCAAACAGAGTTTCTACTTTAGTATGATTTACAACAACTCTGATATGAAACAGTTCAATTCGCTTTTGGTCATTAGGAAGGGAATCATTTACAAAACTGGTGCCTTCATGCGATTCAGAATTAACATGAGGTGTAAGAGTACCTTTTGTTCCCACGGCTGTGATTAACGCTTCATCTCCGGAATCTGATCCAAGGTCTTGCTGTGCAGTTGCCACTATCTTCTGCTTCCGTTTTCCTCCATACTTATTTGGACGCTTTTCTAGGTTCTGCTTCCAATAGTGATCATCATGTGGCCTTCCTTTTTGCAGTGATTGCAATATGGCCTTTCTCCTTCTTTGATTTTTTTCGTCTTCTTCTCCTTTCCCTTCCATTTCGCTTTAGATTTACCATTGGGAGGTTTGAATGGTGGTTTTCTGGAATGATCATCTCTTTCATGTTTTCCTCTGTTCTCAATATGAATTCCCTTTACACTGGTTGTGTCAATAGTGGTTGGTTCAAACAACAAGAATGAATTCCTAATGTAGCTATACATTGAGCCAATATACTTAGTTACAACTTCATGTGTATCAAGTGCAATACCCAAATTCAATGCTTGCTTTCTAAACTCTATAAAACTCTGAACATACTAACCTTTGCCTTGTCTTAAATAATGGCAATTCATTAAAGCCTTTTGCTTGTATCATAAGGGATAAAACTGTCCCTTTAACGCAAAAATAAAATTAGGTCATGAGGAAAATAGGTTACCCACATTCTCACTGCGCTGCAATTTTCTCTCCCACCAAACGAGAGCGGTGTTGCTCAGCCGTAGAGAGGCCAGCTGAATCTTTGCCTCATCCTCCATGATTTGCTAAATCCTACAGTAGACCTCAATCTGCCTAATCCAATTATTAATCTTCTCTACGTTACTTTCACCATTAAACATGGGAAGATCAAATTTAACATCTTATTTAAAGAAAGGTTTCTTAGATGCATCCTTTGAATTTCTATGATTATGGTGGTGAGAGGAAGGAGAACCTTCACTCACAGAAGGAGAAGGAGGGGGTTATTATCCACCATTCCCATGTGTTGAACCTTGTTCTTCTAGGTTTCTCCCCTCTGCTTTCTCCAGCCTTAAAACCAACTGACTGATATTCTCTGCCATCGAATAGAAGGTCTTGCAGAAATTGCGCTCCTCTTCAGGATTAGCTCCATCTTCTGCCATATTTCTCCTTCATTGTGCACGCCTTGCTTCAGGATTGAAAGGCTCTAATTCCCCTTTGCCTCTTTGGAGTCTATCTCTTGTTAGCATACAAACATGCAATTCACATCTAAAAATACCTGCTCTGGTACCACTTGATCCAGGGATCTTTTTCTTATAGATGTATGAAAAGAATCACATGTAGAAATTGTAGCTTAACTCAGAAATCTAATGTGCACACATAAAAGAAGAAGGAACACATAAAGGAACAAAAAGAAGACAACAAGACTTGATAATGGAGTTCATCCAACTCAGACTACATCTCTAGGCCCTGCTTGATCAATGGGGAGGCCTTAATATATCAAGTGGCATGAAAATAAGAGAATTACAATCATCAATTACATAAAAGGTGGATTATACCTCCATTCTTGACAATGGTTGTGAAATGGAGACCTTAGATGGAGAAATGGACAGCGCCACTACATCCGTGGCGTCAAGAGGGGAAAAAACCATATAAAATTCACCCAATTTAGACAAAATCATCAATTAACCCTCCTACAATATGTTGCCTCGAACTGTGTGCTAAAAATCCTCTCCCCCATCCCGTTTCCAATCATCGGGCTTTTATAATGTCAGATTTGTGACAAAGGCCACTAAAATCGGGGTTGTTTTGTTTATAATGGAAACCGGTAGAGTAGAAGGATTGGCAAGCACAACAAACCCTTTAAAATAACCTTTTATTGTTTAAAACGATAATACACAAAAACCCGTCAAACACTAATAATTCTGACCCAAAACCTTAAAAAATAGATCGCAGAGTTTATTAAATCAGGCTCATAAACCCATCGGGTCTGGCCCCAATATCACAATCAGCATATTTCTAGTGCAATAGTTTTGTTAGTGGGTATTGCCGATATCGGTGTCGGCCGATTGCATTGGGACATGCAACGACCCGGGGTCCTGGTCTTTAGTTCTTTCGATCATTCCAATCATCGATCGCAATCGCAAGTCGCCTCTGCTCGGTTTCGATATTGCACATCACAGGCCCCCGACTCTAATTAATTGGAGATCACTGATTAGGGGTTCCACTGTACCTCCTTAAGTCCACCCCTTTTGGACCCTTCGATTGCAATTTTCCTTTATAAGGCTTAAAGCCATTTTAAGAGAAAATGCCTCATTTGCCAAGGAACCTAGGAAGACTCTTTCTGCCACAACTTCATCATCCGAACTTGGATTGGAGTTTCATTCACACCGTTGGAATTGGGGCGATGAGTACTTTGATCTGATATCAGGATACTTGCTTTTATGCCACTTTGAATTTTGAGATTTTCCATGCCAATGTATTTGGAGATCCACTTGGATCAGTAGACCTACCTATAGTTTTGTGCATGTTTTTCGCATATGGTTTTGGACGCGATGGTTTTCAGTCCATGGTTTTGGATGCGATGTTTTTCGATCCATGGTATTGGATGCTTCAACATGTATAAATATGTATTGTAACAATGAAAGGAACATAATGAAAAATCAAGTTGGTAGTCCTGGTTTTGGGATCCAGGGGCAAATCTCTATGTATATGTGTTTTATGTGTTATGCTCTCACATTGTTTATTTTCTGTGTTTTAGAATTTGTATGCAGGTAATTTCTATATGGGTTTAAAACCTATAGTAAGTACTCGGCCCAAGCCTAGGAAAAATACTTCTCAAGGTAGAGCCTATTTCTAGGCTCCACCAACTTGTTTCCTTCAAAGTAACTTAATTCATAAGCCCCCTTTTTCAAAACACAGTTGACTATAAAGGGACCGTACCACATGGATTTAAACTTTCCTACCCCCTGGGCGTCTTTGTCTTGATCATAGAACAGGACAAGGTCGCCTTCAGAAATTTTTTTAGGATGGACAGCTTTATTGTATTGAGTTTTTATCATTTTCTTATGTGCTTCGTTTATTCGGCGGCATCTTGATGTTGCTCATCAAGATGCTCCAAACAAACGAGGCATTCCTCGAGACTAGAAGTCTCTAGAAGAAGTTCTACATATAGCTTAAGAGAAGGAATTTCAGATTCGATAGGAAAGATAGATTCCAGCTCATACTCTAGTTGAAAAGGAGTAAAACCAGTGGCAGTCTTAACTGACGTTCAATAAGCCCAAAGTGTTGGATACAACATGATGTGCCAATTGGATCAAGCTCTATCAATCGTCCTTTGCAGGATGATTTTTAAGGGATTTATTCACATCTTCAACCTGACCATTGGCCTGAGGATAATATGTGGATGAATTATCCTATCGGAAACCCAATTTGAGAGCCAATTTGGACATCAGTTGATTTTGGAAGTGACTTCCATGGTCAATGAAAATCTCTTTATGGATACCAAATTGTGAAATAACCTGATTGAAGAGAAATAAGTGTTGTACTGGTAAATCCCCTCTGTGGACAGAGGCGATCCCACTAGCCCAACAAGGGTCTAGCAACAATCACACAATGCTACACGCAGGTTCCTAATTGCATAAATAAGAGATCGATCATGATGGTCTACCTGGAATCCAACGCTAGTAGTTGTAGAAGAAACGTTGCTCCCGTTCCTTTGCTCTGGCTGATCACAACCCTCATGCTCCCGTGAATGGACACCTGCACACGCAAAGAACGATACAAACACAAGTGTAAAATCTAGTATATGCAATTATATATCGGTCAGAAAAGATATAACTCAAATACAATTAAAAGACACATGAGTGGAACCATAATGATAGTCGTCTATTAATCAGTAAAAACAGAGAAAGATTACAACCAAAGGTTCTGACGTTGAACCTCCTCTGACTGGACCAGCAGCTAAATACGCCTTGCAAAGTGACCTCTTCTCTCTCAATATTTTGGTAGCATAACCCCTCTATACTTCTCAATTCTCACTATCACTCCAGCATTATCTTAGCACTCATAATAGCTCCAGCAAAACTAGTTGGTTTAATGCAGGGGGACAGTCATTTATAGATGGAGGAGAAAGGAGTATGCATTGTATCAGGACACCTACTGAAGATTTAGCATTATCCCTTAATAGCCATTGAACTTGGTTGTCATAGATAAAAAGATGACACTCGACCACTTCCATGAGATTTTTCCCTCAGAGAACTCCATGAACAAAGAGGAAAAAACATATGAGTGCGTGCTGGCTAAAAATCATAACCAAATTTAGGTGGCGCGGGCCTTGCTCTATGACAGAGCGTCCATGGATGCGCCCTCTTTTGAGGAACTGATTCATTGGCGCGGGTAAGACACTGTGGACCCGCGCTAATGGAAAAAAGGCACTTTTTAGGGATAATCTGCAAAAGGTGTCTTCAGGGAATATGATGTTCATACCTAGGGGAATACAATGCAAGTGTTTTTTGGTTTTGTCACTGGTCACAGGTCCATAAATGTGTCCTCCAATGTGCGAAAACAGGGGTAACAGGGACGGTGACCAACGGTGACAAATTACTGTGTAACAGTCATGTATCCTAGGGTTTGGAAACAATCTCTAGTCAAATTTTGTCTTTCTAGGATGGTAGTATTTGAGAAATTCTAGGGTTTTGGGGTTAAACCTTAGTGGAAGTGAAAATCTCTGATGAATTATGACAATATGATAATTTGAGAATTATGTAAGGTTGAAATGGTTCAATAATTTTGATATGGCTAACTTCATGCTTCTATAGATTTAGTTGTACTTGCTATCTAAGTTGTGTGGGTACACAATCTTCAGTATGGTAAAGATGTTTGTTGATGTGATGAGCATGATGGGTACGGTGATAAACTCTAATGAAAATGGTTAGAAGCCATGAAATATTATTCGATGATGAAAAGAAGAAGTTGATCTCCCTGAGATTAAGAGGGAGTCTGGATAAAGAGACCCTCCCTGATTAAGAGGGAGGGCATAGCTTGGTTTTGATTGAAGAATGAATTTCAGAGGATATGTTGTTGCATGAGAAGTAGTGTAGAAATTTTGAATAATTTAACACATATTCAATGGATATTATCCTGATCATGTACTATTGCTGAAAACATACACAATACATAAGCTCCTCTATGTTGATCATCAATATAGCAGCATCAATAACAATAAAACATCAAGAGCATTCACACATTAACACAGTATGTATCCCGGGGAAAGTATCTCGCTAAAAACCCCAACTATTTGTATATTAATGATTGAGTCATGTAACATTACAAAGTACAATGCTTATCACAAGTATCTCCACCTCTGTTACATACAATACAACTCAGATCTGATCTCCAAATCTCTTCCACTGCTTGCCTGCCTCCACTGCTCAATACCTGCTTCAAGAACTGATGAGAATGGCTCACCAAACTCGTTTTTCACCTGCAAAATAGTCACTCACACTTTGTGGACGTGAGCATAAGCTAAAATGTGGGCAAATACATGAGAAAACTCATTGGAATACTCAATCCCTTGATTGTGCAAGATCTGGTGCACAACTATAGTCACAACTGATAGCAATCTGATTCTCTACCACCTGTCCCTGTTGAACTGAACATGCACTGACATGCAACTGAGTTAACTGATGTATTCATTAGTTGTATTATGAGTTAATAACTTGTGAATTAATTAATAACTAATTCACCCAACTCATCTCTAGTCTATTTGCCAGTTAGACTAAATACAACCAGTTTAACAAAGCTAAACTGAACACAACTCCATCAACTGCACCTCCAGTCCACTAAACTCAACTCACTTGAGTTCTACTGAAGTCATGCATGCAACAACTCAACTGACTCATAAGAAAAACGTATTTCCTTCTGACAGTTGCATGTGCCACTTCTGTAGCTCAAACTGAAGTGCTCCAAGAGAATAAGATTAAGTTTATAGTCCAAATATTATTGTGAGATAATAATATTTGACTTTTCTATTTTTGACAACCAGTCTAAAAATAGACTTGATCACTCACACTGTGATCACTCACACTTTCATCAAAAATAAAAGTCCATCTATTTTTTCCCAACTTGATCAATCATCCATAAACAGCAACCTGTAATCCATAGACATGATCCATATGTCTAAAAATAGACATAGTCTAAAAATAGACTTGCGCCAAAAATAGCCTGCGGGCCCACTTAGTGAAGGCGACTCTTTTCACTAAGCTCCATCATCTTGTTGCAATCTCAACACTCCCTCTCAACAAGATATGGATTATCAGCACCCC
>APFE031082620.1:0-16471 GCA_000404065.3 Pinus taeda | reverse complement strand
CAACTTCCCGGGGTCGTAACTTTGGCATACGATCTCCGTTTGACGCGCACAATAGCTCGTTAGAAAGATCTATCCGAGGACTACAACTTTGGGAAGAGCAACATCGGTCCATGGACCCATGTTGCTCCTAGATTTCCCAAAAAACGTCGTTTAGGGGCAAAAAACGGCTCCGGAAGTTTAAGATTTGAAAAGCTGCTAAAAATATTGAGTTGTGCTACAAATAAGGAAATTGAAAAACTGACAGAGATAGTTGTGGGGGTCCAAGTGGGATAGGTGGGTGGCCACCAACATCCACCTGGATCAATACTCTCAACCTCACCTTGTTCTTCGTTGTTTGGTATTAGTAAATCTACTAGAGAGACCCCCTTGAATCAGAGGAGAGATTACCTAATGTGAAGAGGACATGTTACTAAGGTGACAATGGTGAACATCCTTACAATTTCCCATTGAGTTGTACCATATCGATTAGGGCTTTCATCATTAAGTACAATTTGAGCAGAAACAAGGTTCAACCCTACTATGATACCATGTTGATATCACAAAAGACAAGCAAGGATCCATTTGGAACCAACAAACCCTAAATCAACAAAACAATAAGCACAAGAGGAATGCCATAGCTTGAAAAGAGAACACAAGATAGGTGCTCGCAGGTTAAAGAATAGAACACAAGATCAAATACAAGATGATGTTGCAAATGAGGCATGAATTGTGTATTCATGAGATGGGGCATCTCCCTCCATGAGAGGGTTCTAAGTCCACATAAATGCCTAGGCCAAGCATATTCCCCTAAAATAATGCAAAATACTGTTGACTACGCTGGGTCTTAAGCTATAACCCAGTGATACAATTAATGTGGGACTTAGCCATAAAGGATTGCTGCATTGCATGTGAAGATTACCATCATTCCAACATTTGGTGAGCACAAAAGGGAAAGAGTGATTTGAAGTTTCTAGGTTTCTATGGAGGTGTCTGACCTTCATGGGATTGTTTCATAATGATAATGTGCCATAGAGGTGATGGTGATTGAGCACACTTGTTCACTCCATTTCAGGTTTGTTAACTTTGAGGACCAGCTTGGGTGCTCGCTCTTGGGAGCAATACTTGCAGGCTGTGAAAGGCTTTTGGCTCTTGAGGTTGCAGCAACAGGATGAGAGGTGGCCTGAAGTTATTTACCAACACTAAACCCTTTCCTCGTCATGACAAGTCAATCATTCTAGCCTCCACTTGGAGATGAAGGGGCTGTGTTGGTATGAGGAGCTTGAGGCTGAGGGTTCACTGCAAATGGCTTCGCCAATGAGTAGTCCTTAATTCAATACTTGAGCCTTTGGCATAGTCCTTATTTCAATACTTGAGCCTTTGGCCCCAAAAGCCATGTATTGGGCAGTTAAAGCCCAACTCTTTTGATTAATTTGTGTCATATTTACTTTCCTTTAATGCTTGATAGTTGTTCCACTTGTGTCATATGCTTTCTTTGCTTGTTTATTTTCTCATATTGTGAAGCTTTTATTTTCATTATCTGTACAGTAAGTATTCCCCCTCTTCTGAAATGTTCATCCATCTACCCCTGTGTGATATCCACCTGAGCAAAGTTATTTTTCTATCGATCAGCTTTAGTGTGCTATCAAATGAATCATTTATAACAACAATGAAACATGTGTGGTCCCTAATGTATGTAAAATCATATAATTCCTATTTGATTCATCTTTGAAATTATGAAATGATCATGCAGCGCACAGATGAAGGCAAGATCTATTACACTTTCGAGTTTGTCGCCCAGGCCCCAAACTACGTACGACATGCCTTAGGAACTGTTGCTATTGGAAATGGTATGCACACCTAATCTGTAATGAGATACAAATATCTGCGCAAGAATGCAAGTGACTTTTTGTTTTTATTTTGCCTTTATGTTTTGATGAAAATAGTATCTTTAATTTGTTAAAATCTATGCAAAACACTATTTTATTCATCATTCATAGTATTGAATAATTTTTTTTGATTGAGCATGGGTAGTTATCTCTTTAATAAATGTTTGAGCATACACTTGCTTTGTAGCATGTTCAAGTTTTTCTTGCCACTCTTGTCTACTCCTCGAGGGAAAATGCCATTATATCTGGTAGCGGAATTTTGTTTGAGCCCACCCTGATATATCTTTTCCTTTTAAGTTCTTTTCTAGTTGTACTGTCGAAGTGATTGACCTGTGGGATGGAAGGATGCTGCATTCTTTCTGAGTGAATCTCAGTAGCTGTGACTTTCAGTGGATTTATCCACCATGTCTTATGAACCTTTCCAACATTGTGAAAGTTTTAGTTTGTTTCTTTGTAATGTTTGGTTGATGCATGGTTGATAATAAAATATTGGCCTATAATAAATAATTTTTCTTCTTTAATTGTTTTTTATTTTGTAATTGTGTTCTCCCTGCAATATTTGCCAAATGTCAAGATCCTTTTTTTCTAGATGAAGTTGGGATATTTTCCAACTCTCATTTTTTATAATTGGGTTCCAAGTAAATAGTTATAGTTTTTGCATCTGCACTTTTATGTTTTGTTCATTTTCTGTATTTGTTCCTTTTAAGATTATTATGTTCATTATTTTGCAATAGGCTGTAGCTTTTTCTGCCAATGTTCTTGAATGTGCTCTAGACTATGATATCTTGTCATCTGAACTCGTAATAGTTGTTGCAACTTTCTACTCCAAAATTCACATAGATTAATTATTATTATTAATATTTTTTGAAACTAACGGCTATCAAAAAACTGGATTTTGGGCCAGGATCCATACAAAATTCAAACTGTTCATCAAAGACATTGAATTCTTCATTCCAAAATGTAGAGAGCCTATGCCCACAACTCTTTCTACCAATGATTCTGAAGATATACCTTCTATAGACTTGCTGAAAAACACCTAGTATCAATATATATTTACATAGCATTGCAAAAACAAAATTCTATTTGATATTGGATGGTCTCTCTGCGAGAGCTTCAGTAGATTGAACAGATGCTTGGCATTCCTTCTGCTGCTCCCAATCCAGATTCATCTGCTTTCTCTCAGGCTCCTCAATAGATTCTGCATCTGCGTCCTTGTCCTGAGGCTCAATTTCGAATTTCTCCTCCAGCTTTGTCATCCTTATTTCCATCACAATCAGTCCTGTATTGCATTCCGTCTCAAGTTTTTCAACTTTTCCTTCTAGCAAAACCAGTTTTGATTCCAACAATTGTGTCTTAATTTGCATCCAATGCTCTTCCATTTCAATCCTTCTCGACACCGCCAGAAACAACCCTTTGGTCGCCATCACTAACCTGTCCAGAAGTGCGTTCAATATCCTGTGCAAAGGATTATGGGCCTTGTCATCTCCTACCTCCTTACTAAACCACAGTGTGAGAGAACTCTCCAAGCATTTCGAGAAAGACTCTGTCCCCTTCTGTTCTCTCCTTACAGAGGATTATCCTGACCCCTTATAAGAGCAACTGCAGCGAATGTATAATTCCTTTCGTCCCTGGGACACTATTGCTGAAGAATTGAATGCAGATCCTCCATGATCATGTGAACCTCCTTGATAGAACTCCATATTGATTTCCAAGGGAAGAACGCAGCAAGGGGGCCAAGGAAGTTAAGGCCTATCGCATTTGAACAGACCAACAATTCATTAGCCATCCCCACAATTTTCTTTTTGATTGAGAGTCCCGCATCCACCTTGTAACACACCAAAAGTGGGTAACCCTAGAAGAATTTTTCTCCTAATCGTCTTATTCCAACCGGCAGCCAACAGGCCCTGATAACCACCTTGTAGTTGATGTGATGTGCCATTTTATCTCCACCACCTGCATCAACCATATGTTTCCTTGCCCATTTATCGGGAGCACATTTTAGAAGGCGGGCAATCCGATCCAAAAAGTATGTTATTAAATCGGGTGCTTATGCTTGTTTTTCATTTGGGTATTTAGCGTGGATTATTGGGTGACTTGTAAAAAGGAAGGGTTTTGACAGTGGTTTTGTTCTCTTACCTTAAATGGGGGGTTCATCTTCAATCCTAGTCTAGTGGGACCTCCTCTAATGGCCCATGGCTTTAGGAAGGGCACTACTTGGGAAACCCCGATTGAGATAGCATGGTCTCATTTTCCCATTCCATACTTATCACATCCCTTCATACATTACGAGCCCTATACTCCACTTCCCACCTTTGGGTCCACATGACCATGGGTCCACTAGGTTCTAGCATGCCCTCTTGTTGGAAAATCAAGGGTATTATATTAGGGTTTGATTCTCCTTTCTTGATAATTACTTGTGAGTGTGTTGGCTTCTTTTACTTCTTTATTATCTTATCATTCATCAAGCAATTGAACATATATGAAGATCACAAAAAAAGAGACACAAGATATAGGCACATGTGAGGGCAAAACCCCCGTCGAGGGGAAAACCCAGTCAAGATAATTCTTCCTTTCAATAGTATTCTTTGAGACTCTTTACCCTAGACCAAGACCATACTTTCCCTTCACACCATGTCAGCCTCCAAGATCTTTGACCTAGCTTCCGGCAACATGCAAGTTATGACAACAATGAAATCTTAGGAGACTTCGATCTACCAACCTAGACCACGAAACAGAGAGAGAGAGGCACCAAAAGTTCGATTTTTTTCTTCTATAGAGATTCCCCCAAACTCGCACTTCTTTATTCCTCTTGGCGACAAACTTCACACTTTTGTAGCTCTTCTTGAGATATCGAACTTCCTTAAGAGTGAGCGCTTCAAATGACTTCGACCTCCTTCAATATATAGGCTTCTAGTGGGTCAAATGGGGGTCCTTAGGCCGACTTGATCTTCCTTAGGCCGACATGATGTGGAGAACGCATAATTCATATTTGACTTGATACAAAATCTTTTTATATGATTCGAAAGCCCAAGAAGGGTCTCTTTGAATATACAGTGACTCTATAAACTCAATATTAATCCTAGGAGTCCACAATGGGGACTTTGGCTAATATAATGATGACCTAGGCATGAAACCCATGCTTTAATAAGTCATTGTTACAATAATAAAAATTCTTTTCTTTATTCTCTTGACAAGTACATTACATAATGACTCAAGTACATTATTGAAGACCAAACATAGTTACATTTTCTAACACTCCCTCTTAACTAGGGAGGTATTCATAATGTACATATACAATGGAAGATCTCAAAATATATGAAAACATGAAGAACCTTTAGGCACCGCAATGCCATGGACTAGATTCCTGACCAGGGCAATCTATTGAAGTGGGACTAAGGTGGACCGAAGCTTTCAGACCCTCTAGGTGCCATCAGGCTTACTTGCTAACCACCAACCCAAACATACAAGTGTGTATCCAGAACTTAGCTCAATAAATAACACCACCTTTTCAATTTCGGGATTCCAGACATCAATACAGAGTGTTGGCTTGATGTCTTCCCAGGAAATGCTTCACTCACAAAGCCTCAACAAATCTCTTCCATTTCTTTATCATCAATACAATCACCGATATCTACCAAACCTAGCAGGCTCCTTAGATATTCGAGCTTCTTATCAGGAAGAGCCTTTGTTGGTATGTTTGCCACCTGTTCATATGTCGGAACATACTCTTAACTTCACGATCCCATCCTGCATCGAGTTCCTAATAAAGTGGAACTTATTATTGATATGTTTTGTCCTCGAATGAAACACGGGATCTCCAGACATCTTGATACAACTTTGATTATCACAATTAATCACAGTAGGACCTAGGGACTTCTCGAACAAATATTTCAGAAGCTTCCTTAACCAAACAACCTCTTTTCCTACTTCACATGCAACCACATATTCTGCTTACTCAATGGAACGGGATACTGCTTCCTACTCATCCATGACATCATAACAACTCCCAGACTAAAGCATCCTGTAGTAGTGCTCCTTCCATTGGTCTCACTGCCACCCCATCCAAAGTTTGTGAAGCCAATTAGCTTGACTTCCTTACTATCATACTTTAGGCAGTGATGTATAGTTCCACGAAGATACCTCAATCTATGTTTGGCAGCTATCTAGTGATCATGACGAGGCTCCAACTAAAACTAAGAATGTTCATTGCAAAACATATATTTGGCCTAGTATTTAACATCAGGGAACCCACCAACTGACGATATGAGGTAGGATCCACGAGACTAGAGTTGGAGCTCCTCAACTTCTTGAGGTTGGTGATCATAGGAGTAACCATCGGCTTGGAGTCCATCATCCAAAACTTTTGCAATAACTTGATGATGTACTTTTCTTGCCCCAACTATATCTCCGCAGGTCCCTGCCATACTTCTAGACTTAGGTAGTAATGCATCAGTCCTAGATCCTTCATCTCAAATTCAACTGCCAACATCTTCTTGCATTCTTGAATCCTTCGTTTTACACCAGTGATGAATAGATCATCCACATATAATAGAATAATGATTGGCTCATTATTCATGACCTTGATATATAGATTCAGATTAGCAGTACTCTTCATGAACTCAATCCTGAGAAGATATGCCTCCATTCTTGCATACCATGCCCTTGGTGCTTGCTCGAAACCATATAGGGCCTTCTTGAGTCTGTAAACATGAGAGTCCCTGCTATGCACTTCAAATCCTTCAGGTTATTTGATGTACACTTCCTCATCAATGGTGCTATTTAGAAATGTGGTCTTAACATCCATTTGATGGATATTCCACCCCATTGTAGCAACCAATGAAACCAACTATCTAATGGTAGTGTACCCTGTAGTAGGTGCAAATGTTTCTTCATAGTTAATGCCTTCCTTTTGAGAGAAACCTCTTGTGACGAACCTTGCTTTGTACTTGTCTATACTTCCATCAACAACATGTTTGATCTTATAGTTCCATTTTGCTGTGACAACCGATTTGTCACTAGGTCTAGGAACGATTTCCCAAACCCCATTCTTCATGATGGATTGATATTCTTCTTGCATAGCTTTCTTACAAACCTCTTCATGCTCAAATTCCTGGAATGTAGATGGTTCAACTTCAATCAACTTTGTTATATATGCAACATAACCAGAATACCTTTTCGATTTCTTACTTTCCCTAGAGGAACTTTTCGCAGCTTCATGCCCTTCAACATCTTCTAATGTGGCTTTCAATCAATTTTGCCTCTTCCTTGTGGTTGGGATAGGCATCGATTTCATAGGCTCACTTGGTCCTTCTTTTTTATCATTTGTAGTAGATTTCTCATGATGAACTTCGTCTTCTTCAAATACGGGAACTTCTTCGTCATCAGAATCAATAGGAATATCCTTTGATTTCTTGTAAGCTCGATTCTCATCAAATATGATTTCCCTGCTTACTTCAATGTATCTTCCATCCTTTATGTAAATTGTATATGGCTTAGAGGAAAGACTATAACCAACGAATATTCCCTTGATGCTTGTCGAGTCCAACTTCTTTCGCTTGTCTTTCGGAACATGGACATATGCTAGACTTCCAAATATGTGGAAATGATCCATAATTGGCTTCTTTCCTGTGAATACTTCTTCAGGTGTAGTATTATCAAGACTTTTGTTAAAATTGGCAACTAGGCCCAGATTCCATGTGGGTCTAGTTATTTATGGCAGCTGATATTTTTCTTGAATTCCTCGCGTCGAGAGGTGTAGGATTGATCTAAAGATCATCCAATTCCGACGTGTATTCATAGAGATATGAATTTATTTGTGTTATGTGACAATTCGTCAAGGTCGACCAACAACCAAACTACCCCCACTTGTCCTCAATGTTTCACCATAAATAGAAGAGGTCTTCAAGTCATTTGACAATAATATCTTGTGATCTCTCTCTACTTGTCTTTGGGTTTTGGTGGTAGGAGAGATCTAAAGAGGATACACTACCCTAAAGGAGATGCCCTAGACCTTAACGTTGTGATAGAGGAGGCTTCCATAACGCAACAAGGAGAGATCTAATCGCAGGTCTAGAAGAGACCCTATTTGTTGTCCTAGAAGGCTCCCATATGCAGTGCTAAAGGAAGGGATCCAACCTTACCCTGGCCACAGTAAAGAAGAGTCCTAACGAAAGAGATCTAGCCACTGTCCTAGCCCTAAACGCATTCTTGTAACCGCAACACTTAAGGATGCCCTAGGCCGCAGTCAATGAGGGTATATACACAACAAGAAGGGATACTTATACACTATGATGGGGAGCCCTTAAACCACAGTCTTAAGAGGCCTTCATCTAGCCCAAACCGCAGTGAAGGAGGTCTATTCTCAACTGAAGTTACGCAACTCTAAGTGCCCTAACCGTAGACCTGATCCGCAGCTATTGTATAGCCCTCATCCACAGTCCAAACAAGGAGACTTTAATGTTGTCATATCTAGCCCTTATCTGCTGTAAGGAGCAACACTTATCCGCAACAAGTGTCAAGTCACTTAGCCGCAGTCAAAGAAGATTGAACGTTGTCCAGAAGTGACCTGAGGCCTCAAGACGTTGTTAAGGATTCTTAAACGCAACCAAATTCACAGTAGATGACAATTTTGTATCAAGGTCATGAATAGGCATGTATTCAAGATTTAACTAGGTCTGTTGAAAGAATTTATAAGCTACAACTAGTTGCTTTGCTAGGCTGCAAGCCATAACAAGCAGCTAAGGCTATCTTGAGGTAACATTGTAGCGTGTATTGACTTCAGGTGGCAGCGTGGATTAGGGGAGTCACTCCTTGGTGGATTGTAGCCCTTGAAGGGGCTAGTTATTTGACAACTTGGAAGGTTACAAAGTTTCTCCTTGTGCCCTTACAGAAGCAGGCATTCAAAGGAATATTGCTGTTGCATTGATGATCATCTAAATGGATAAGTTACAACACTCCTTGTGACTATTTGAAGTCTGATTGATGCTGCATCCTAGAATAGTCATCATTATCAGAATGATGGACTTACTGCTGTTATACAATATCTAATTTGTATATTTGTACTATCTCTCTCTTTGCTGAACTGTTGAAGAATATAAGAAAAATTGATCAAGGGTTTCCCCACATTGGGGTTTGTCCTTGGCTGGTGGCACATCTTGTGTCCTCTTGCCTTGGCTTGTTTTCTGATGTTTATGTTCTATCTGCACTTTACTATCATGCTGAACATACCTAAAATTAACATGGTATCAGAGTTGTGGTGAAGACAAAGCCCAAGCAAGAGTGAAAGAGCAATCACTGAAGACAGTTGGACAAGGTCAAAGGCTCAATGGGTTTCTCATCCCACTTCCTGGATGAAGATAAACTCTGTGAAAATTCTGGCTATTACGGATGGAAGATGTCTCTGGATCTGACATTGGAAGAGCAAGAAGTTTTGGATTTTGTGAAGGGTAAATTCCCTGAGCCTCCATCAAATGCGCCAGTTGCTACAAAGAACAAGTATGCTAAGGGTGAAGTCAAAGCGAAGAAGATTATCCGAGATTCAATTGACAAGCATCTAGTGGCCTACATTTCCCAGTTGAACACCTCTAAGGGGATCTACGACAAATTGGTAAGCTTGTTTAAGGTTAGTGATGCAAATCAAGTTTTGTTTCTCAAAAATAAGTTGAAGGATATTAAGAAGGGCAAGGATGAGGATATTTAATCCTACTTCTTAAGGATCACTGAGATCAAGAATGATCTTTTATCGATTGGAGAAATCATATCTGACAGGGAACTTGCTATCACTACCCTTAGAGGACTCCCTCCTGAGTGGTATATATTTAGAACCACTATTCTCAATAAAGACCGAATCCTAGGGTTTGAAGAATTGATGTTGAGGTGCATTCAAGAAGAAACCAGGATGGTGGAGCAGGAAATGCCTTCTAATAGGGGCAACCCTACTGCTTTCTCCGCTCATGCCAAAAGGAGAAATAATACAGGATCTAAAAGGCATTTCAATGGAAAGCCCGGATCTAAGGATGGAAGGAAAGGCAGAGGTTTTGCTTGCAATAAGTGTGGCCACTATGCGAGGGAATGTCCAAATATGAGGGATACATCACATGATGATGATCACAATCACTTCGGGGGCTACTTCAATGGTTGAAGGAATGGTAGGTTCAATGGTAAAGAAAAGGGGAATGCAAGACATTAGGGAAATGGTCGACCCTCCAAGAAAGCAAGGAACTCCAGGTATGAAGAATCAAATATTGTTTCTGATAAGCAAAAGGAGTATTGTTTCTTGGAGATGATGCCACCTACCCCTTAAAGGGTGTAGGGAATGTTACTCTTCAATTGAATGAGGGTAACACAATTCATTTACAAGAAGTTCTTTTTGTACTTGATCTCAAGAAGAACCTGGTGTCCATTTCGGCAATGGAAGACAAAGGTTACAAGGTGGCATTCATCTATGGAAAGGTATGTGTTTGGAAAAGTAATTTTAAAGATGCTTTTACTCTTGGGTTTAGGGTTGGCAATTTGTATCAAGTTGCAGGAAGTCCATTGGGGACCATGTCGTGTGACACATCTCTTCTATGGCACCGGAGGTTTGCCCGTCTTCAATGTAAGGCCCTACTCGATGTGAGACAGATGGTGACAGGGATGCTTGAATTCAAAGAAGAGCATGAAGGTACATGTTCGAGATGTACCTAAGGAAGACATATAAGCGGACCATTCCCCTCATGTAAGAGCAAGACTATAGATGTGGAACAACCTGAGGGGTTTGAGATTCATGATCAGGAATCTCATGTATGCAGGTGGAAGAAAGTCTCTATGGATTGAAGCAATCTCCCTGGGCTTGGTATGAGAGGATTGATAACTATTTGATGAAGCTGAGATTCACTAGGAGTGAAGTCAATCCAAACTTTTGCTTGAAGGTTGTGGATGATAGACCTCTCATACTGGTACCCTGTGAAGACAACCTCTTTCTAATAGGTACATACCCTCTCATTTGCAAAAGTAAAAGGCACGTAGATTCCAAATTTGGAATGGTGGACTGCAAGCCCGTGAATACCCTGATGGAGCTTAACTTTAAGAAGTTATGCGGTAGTACTGCCAGACCTGATTTGGGAAATGCTTCTAAGTTTCGTCAACTCATAATAGCATTGATGTTCTTGGTGAACTCTCGTCCAGATATATGTTTTGTAGTTAGCATGTTGAGCTCATATATGGTTGAGCCTCATTGGATTGGTGCCAAGAATCTTTTGAGATATCTTCGGGGCACAATCTCTCATCGACTGAGATACACTGCTGGAAATGAAAGGCTGCATGACTATTCTGACGCTGATTGGGTAGGTAGTGTGGAGGATCACCAGAGCACTTCTGAGTGTTGGTTCTCTGTGGGTGCTGCTACTATATCCTATATGAGTAGGAAGCAAAAATTGGTTGCTTTGTGCACCGCTGAGGCTGTATACATAGCTGCGAGTATGACCTTGTGTGAAGCTGTAGGTTGAGGAAGCTCTTTAGTGAGCTGTTTGGATTCGTACTGGATACCACCGTGATCCCCTGTGACAACCAGAGTGGGATTCGATTGTTGAGGAATCCCATTTTCCATGATCGCTCCAAGTATATAGACATCAGGTACCACTTTATCTAGGATATGGTACAACGAGGAGCAAGAAGGCTCCAACACATTGGGACTGATGTGCAGGTCGCCGATATTCTGACGAAGCCCCTAAGAAAGGTCAAATTCCTGACTTTCCGAGAACGACTAGGATTCGTGGAGAGACCCTGTCCTAAGGACCCTGTATGATATGGACATTGAGCTCTGTGGGGCTTGGGGGTACTTCTTGGAGCAATGAGCAACCATAGGGTGAGTGGTTCAACCTTCCCCTAGTGGTTTGCTATGTAGGCAGGATGAGTGGTTCATCCTTCTCCTGCCAAGACACAATCATAGGGTGAGTGGTTCAACCTTCCCCTATTGATTTGTTGTGTATAGGGTGAGTGGTTTAGCCTTCCGCTGGGATACCCCTAGAGACATGTAGGAAGGATGAGTGGTTCATCCTTCTCCTGCTGAGACATCCTACCCATGCAGTCTGGGACTCATGGGAAGTACCTCTCATCTGGCCAATGAGTAGGGAAATGAGGATAGGGACCATAGTACTACTGATGGACGCATCATGTAGTACCGTACTACCTATGCTAGGATGATATTGATCTAGGATCAATTGGAACTGACCTCAAGTCAGTAAGAGTGGTATGATAGACTCTCTTTATATGGGATTGACTTCGGGTCAGTAGAGAATGATATGATACATTCTCGATCACTTCTTCTTCTTCATAGATCTGTAGAGTAGAGTAGTGCAGGGCATTGCATTGATGGCAGAGAGTATAGGTTGGAAGATGGATTAGCAGATAGAGTTCTCCCTAGTTGAGAGGGAGTGTTAAAATTGGCAACTAGGGCCAAACTCCATGTGGGTCTACTTATATATGGCAGCTGATATTTTTCTTGGATTCCTCTCGTCGAGAGGTGTAGGATTGATGTAAAGATTGTCCGATTTTGACGTGTATTCATAGAGATATGAATTTATTTGTGTTATGTGACAATTCGTCAAGGTCGGCCAACAACCAAACTACCCCCACTTGTCCTCAACATTTCACCATAAATAGAAGAGGTCTTTAAGTCATTTGACAATAATTTGTTGTGATCTCTCTCCACTTGTCTTTGGGTTTTGGTGGTAGGAGAGATCTAAAGAGGATATGTTGCCCTAGAGGAAATGCCCTAGACCTTAACGCTGTCATAGAGGAGGCTTCCACGACGCAGCAAGGAGAGATCTAATCGCAGTTCTAGAAGAGACCCTATTTGCTATCCTAAAAGGCTCCCATATGTAGTCGTAAAGGAAGGGATCCAACCTTACCCTAGCCGCAGTAAGGATGAGTCCTAACCACAGAGATCTGGCCTCTGTCCTAGCCCTAAGCGCAATCTTCTAACTGTAGCACTTAAGGATGCCCTAGGTCGCAATCACTGAGGGTATATACGCAACACGAAGGGACACTTATACACTATGAAGGGGAGGCCTTAAACCGTAGTCTTAAGAGGCCTTCATCTAGCCCTAACTACAGTGAAGGAGGTCTATTCTCAAGTGAAGATACGCAGCCCTAAGTGCCCTAACTGCATGCCTGATCCACAACTATTGTATAACCCTCATCCATAGTCCAAACAAGGAAACTTTAACACTGTCATATCTGGCCCTTATTCGCTGTAAGGAGCAACACTTATCCGCAACAAGTGTAAGGTCACTTAACCGCAGTCAAGGAAGATGGAATGCTGTCCAGAAGTGACCTGAGGCCTCAAGACGCTGTTAAGGAGTCCTAAACGCAGCCAGATTCACAGTAGATGACGACGATGTATCAAGGTCATGAATAGGCATGTATTCAAGATTTAACTAGGCTTGTTGAAAGAATTTATAAGCTACAACTAGCTGCATTGCTAGGCTGCAAGCCATAACAAGCAGCTAAGGCTGTCTTGAGGTAACATTGCAATGTGTATTGACTAAAGGTGGCAGCATGGATTAGGGGAGTCACTCCTTGGTGGATTGCAACCCTTGAAGGGGCTAGTTGTTTGACAATGTGTAAGGTTACAGAGTTTCTCCTTGTGCCCTTATAGAAGCAGGCATTCAGAGGAATATTGTTGCTGCATTGATGATCATCTAAATGGATAAGTTACAACACTGCTTGTGACCATTTGAAGTCTGATTGATGTTGCATCCTAGAAGAGTCATCATTATCAGAATGATGGACTTATTGCTGTTATACAATATCTGATTTGTATATTTGTACTATCTCTCTCTCGGCTGAACTATTGAAGAATATAAGAAGAATTGATGAAGGGTTTCCCCACATCGGGGTTTGTCCCTGGCTGGTGCCACATCTTGTGTCCTCTTGTCTTGGCTTGTTTTATGATGTTTATGTTTATGTTCTATTTGCACTTTACTATCATGCTGATGTGATTGTTAATTTGGAATTGATATTGAGCTAAAATGGAAAAATTGAATTAAATTGCTCTAAGCATAGAATATACCGAAAATTAACAACTATTATGAGGACTTCTATTTTGAACCGACACTACAGTCATTACTACTTCATCCCATACAACAGTCATCACTACTTCACCCCATAAGAACTTCGGTAGATCTTGATCAAGGAGCATAGTTCGAATGCCTTTCTCAATTGACGTATTCTTCCTTTCTACCAATCCATGTTGTTCCGAATAGTAGGGAACAATGAGCTCCCTCTTAAAACCTACATCCTTACAATATGCAATTAACTCTTTAGAGGTGTATTCCCCATCATTGTCAAACCTTAGAGTCTTTTTCTTCTTTTCGGTTAGGGTTTCCGCCTCATCCCTGAACTCCTTGAACTTATCAAATACTCCATCTTTAGTTTTGAGTAGGTAGAGCCATCTCTTCCTCGAATGGTCATCAATGAATGTTACATAGTAGAGATGGCCTCCAAGTGTTTTGTCAGACATGGGCCCACATACATCGGAATGGATGAGATCTAATATTTCTTTAGATGTAGAATCACTATGATGAAATGGCTTTCTAGTTCCCCAAAGAGCATCCCTTGCACACACCTTCATGATCTAACTTCATATCAGGAATACCATGAACCAATTGACTAAGAGTAGGGATGACCTTATAATGAATATGGCCATACCTTCAATGCCATAGTTCAATGGGACTTATTTCCATATGAACCTGAGCTTGAGGAGATGGAGCGATAACTCGATAAAGACTTCCATCACGAACTCTAATAACCCTAGCTTTGTCAATACTAGAGTTCTTTCCCCAAACCAATACTTTTCCATCAATAAAAGTAATCCTTTCCACTTTATCTTCTAAACAAGAAACAGAAAGTAAATTCTTTTTCAAACCTAGAACACAGAGAATGTTGTTGAGATGCAGATTTGATCCATTATCGAACTTTAATGATGTAGATCCCAGGCCTCTAATAACATAGCTTTTGTTGTCACCCAATTCCACTGCATGAGAGGATGAATCCCTTGATAGTGTGTGTAGTTGCTTGTTTTCACCTATCATGTGTCTCGATGCCCCACTATCAATGATCCATGCATTGTCATTATTAAGAAAACTTGTAAGGGAAACCAAGAATCCTTGACTTTTGACTTTGTTGAATAAGTAGTAGATGATCTTCTTGATCCATCTTCCTGCAGAGTTGAACCAATCTTATGTAGTTCACCATAGAGGGAGAATCCATGCCAACAAAGTGATCTTTGACTTCTCTTGACCTTACCTCTGATACCATGTTGGAAAATCAAGGGTATTATATTAGGGTCTGATTCTCCTTTCTTGATAATTACTAGTGAGTGTGTTGGCTTCTTTTACTCTTTTATTATCTTATCTTTCATCAAGCAATTATACATATATGAAGATCACAAAACAAGACACAAGATATTCCAAGAAGGGTCTCTTTGAATATATAGTGACTCTATAAACTCAATATTAATCCTAGGAGTCCTCAATGGGGATTTGGCTAATATAATGATGACCCAGGCATGAAAGCATGCTTTAATAAGTCATTGCTACAATAATAAAAATTCTTTTCTTTATTCTTTTGACAAGTACATTACATAATGACTCAAGTACATTATTGAAGACCGAGCATAGTTACATTTTCTAACACCTCTCCCCTTACCCACATATTTGGGTTGGGTCTAGAAACTTTGCCGCAGGAGGTTGATGCAGCTAAAAGAGAAGTAAAAAGTATATTATGGCCACAAGCAAGAAACAAAAGGAAAGAAAATTATAGAAATGCAAAAGTCGGCTATGAGATTAATATTATCACGTGGGCAAAAGCTACACATGAGCTCTATCCCTTATCATTATGTCCATCACCCAGTTCCTAGGGCCAATTTTCCCCTTTCACATCTTTGAAAAGGAACCCTTGCATGTCCCAAACCCAAGTGGGCAATGAACTGCCTCACGTTTAAGTCGGTAATCCACTATTACACATCATTCACAAAATGCTCTCATTTCCAAGAGCTTCAAGCAATAATACAAAGAAAAATCAAGAAAAGGAAAAAGGCAATAGATGGGTTGAGAAACAAAGGCCAGAGTAACTCATGCGTCAATGATTGCTCCCTCCTCACATTTGTATGCCCAGAATGTGGATTTCCTTACTATAGCTACCCCTTTGACCATGGCATATGGCCTAAAGGCTGAGACCCCTTCCCCCCTTCTGTTCCATCATTAGTCACATGCCCCCATTGATTAAAGGATGTACGAGGGACCTGTCTTCCCCCTTAGGGGTTGGGAACACCTATAGAATCGTCCATTATCTACTCCTACCTAGGGAGGTAACACTATTACGTGTTCAAAGCCCCAAATTTGGAAGGGAAGCCCCATATGAAGTGTCAATTTTCCCTTGACTAACAAGCTTGGTCCACTTAGATGCACTAATGATTATTGTACCTGATGGTGAAGATGTAGCACTGGACATTATGTGTGTTAAAATTGGCAACTAGGGCCAAACTCCATGTGGGTCATATTATTTATGGCAGCTGATATTTTTATTGGATCCCTCTCATTGAGAGGTGTAGGATTGATCTAAAA